>JAFJYH010000064.1:0-163631 GCA_017365405.1 Cadophora malorum
CCCAAATACGGCCCCCCTCCGCCCCCCGAACCATGGCCAGAAGAATCCTCCCTTCCGCCCGCCTACCCCCTCTACTATCTCGCGGACGCGGACTACGAAACCCTCGACAAAGTTGAAGACCTGCCTATCCCCACCCAAACAATGGATATAGACGAAGGCAGCGGAAGCGGGAGCAACCAGAAGGAAGACAAAGATGTGTATGAAAGCACGATTGACATGGCGTTCCAGAAGTTCGCGGACCGGCTAGCGCAGAATCCTGAGCAGGTTATCAGATATGAGTTCAAAGGGCAGCCGTTGCTGTATTCGAAGGGTGATGCTGTGGGGAAGATGTTGAGTGGAAGTGGGAGTGTGGGAAAGGGGAATGAGAAGGTTACGACGAGTTCGGTGAATGGGAATGGGATTCCGAGGTGTGGACTTTGTGGTGCGGGGAGGGTTTTTGAGGTGCAGTTGACGCCGCATGCTATTATGGAGTTGGAGAGGGAGGAGATGAGTTTGGATGGGATGGAGTGGGGGACTATTATTGTGGGGGTTTGTGAGAGGGATTGTCAGCAGGGGGGGGTGGAGGTTGGTGTGGCGGGTTATGTAGAGGAGTGGGCGGGAGTACAGTGGGAAGAACTGAATGAGAGGAGATGATTGGGCAGTTGGATGGTATGAAAGTAACGAAGACGAAATTCCGAAAGTCGGTCTTCAGAATGAAAGTATAGAGATGTCTTGGCGGCCCGACAGAGCAAGTTTCAGGAGCGGCGTGGTACATTTGGCGTGAATGAAGACTGACTTGAGAAATCTTGGATTGATTAGTGAATAGAGTCTTATATCCTTGAGAAAGTGGTCACACAAGTAGAAAACCGATTAGACCAGCAACTTCTACCGAGAATTGGTTACTGGCATGTATGATACTTGCCACTTAACAAATGGTTCAAGCCAATGTACATACAACTGAGAGAGCACTGGACTGAATCTAGAGAGTCGTTAGGATCCTAGTATCGGTATGTCATACCCCAAAACTTCAGTAATACGCCGTGAGAGATCTTGCGGTGTGAAGCCGGATTCGATTTCAATATCGACGAAACATTGGGTATTCAACATATAAACATACACATCCTCTCCAAACCTCCAACCACGTTACATGTAACATAACCTCCCATCCCCCAACTCAACCGCCGGACCCGTACACTCCGCACACCTCCCAGCCAATCTTGCCCTCAGCACCTCATATATCCCCCTCGCACGATCCTGCATCCACCACACCCTCCCCTTCGACACACTAGCAGCAGCAGCATAATAATACAGCAGCGCCGTCATCGAAACCGGTTCCTGGCTCTCCACATGTTCCATGAATCCTTTCGTGCATTGCAGTGGCCAGGTGAAGAGGTATCTGATTATGTCGTAGAAGACGGGGGATTCTTCTATGTTTTGCGGGCTGAGTTCGATGGCTCGTAAAACGATGAGAAGTTTCTGGATGGCGTGTGTGTTATCTGGAGAGGCGCCTGATGCTCGCTTGGTCCCCAGTCCGCACATCATGCAGTGGTGGTACAGAGTCGATGTTTTCGTAAGCTTAGATTTCGTAGGATCGTTATTGTTGTCCTCAATAAACTTCTCGAGCTTCACACCAGGACGATGGCGGAATACTTCGTAAAGCGCAGACCCCTGGAGGAGATCCTGGCCTTCGACTACGCAGTTTTTCGTGCCATTAATAAGACCGACGATCTCGCGGAAGTGGTGGGTGATATCTGGGTCCGATTCTTCTGCTGCCCAGGAGTAGTGGACGAGGAGGAAGGAGCAGCCGACTATGGAGTCGAAGCTTTGGGCTGATATTCTTTCGTTTAGGGCGGAGCGGAGGCCGGATATGGCGTTTGCGAAATGTGTTAGGACGGGGCGGCGGTTGGGGTGTATGGCCGGGAGGGAGCTGTTTATGTGCGCTGAGGAGAGGAGGAGGACTGCGCTTTTGAGGTATTCGTCCTAGGGACATTACATGTGTTCTAGGTGTTGGGGGAAGTGGCAGCTTACGTTTAATGCTGATGATAACATGAATGTCCGCCATAAATCAGTGTGCATTGCAAGGGTATGCGAGGTAAATTCTCGAAAGTGTCGGAATAGTGCCTTGTCATCTTGGCTCCAGCTTTCATTGCTTTCAAAGTCTATGGCTATTGATTGTTCGAGAACTGTGGAAAGACTGGGCAGAGGTTCTGAGGATTTCGGCCGTACAGGTTGATCTGGTGTATCGGGATGAGCTGCAAGTGGTTTCTCACACTTGCTTGTCCGTATTGAAGAAATAGCGGGGTTGCATTTGAGATTCCGTCTTGTGCAGTTTACGCAAGATGGCAAACTTTCATCACACTGTTCATGTTAGGCCAATCGCTTCTACACAAAATTTTCTCAAACAGAAGAAGCATACCTTGACCCGCCGCTGTTTACAATTCCCGCAGCCATTGCGTGATTTCCGATGCTGTTGTCGCTTTCTTACAGGATTACCGCTAGAGTCAAAACTGGGCGCAATCGGTTTCTCGCCCACCGTGAAAACAGAAAACGTGCCAGAGTCCATTATCTTTCTTGGACAGTCCCTCACGTCGTATTCCGAACGTGGGTTAGACGAGGCTCTATATATGTGACGGGTGGAAGTATACGCGCGGCCAGTGGGAATCGACGCGACGCCCAATCAGCTGTGGAGCTTCGTATTCCGAAAGCGAGCAATGCAGCTCGTATTCCTGTTGGGGCAAATGGATCCTGCATTCGCATCTGGCGAAACCAAGATCTCTAGACATTTGAGGTAATTGCGGAAGAAAAAGTCCTTGGAATTGTATCTGTCAGTCTTGACTTTCGAGGGTGCAAATTCATGTGTCAATCGGACTACCAGGACCCCAGCTCTGAAGGAAGCAGTGAACCGTCTTGGCGCACTATGATCCCCGATTGGCCAGCCGCGACGGTGACAATAGGGATGAAAATGTTTTCCTTCCGTTGCTCATCGAGCTAGGACTCGCAATCAATTTCGACCCAAATGCATGCCTAGGGCCAATTGTGAAACTGTATTGACTCGGGCGAGTCGCAGTTCGGCTGGAACTCCGCATATGAGGACACCGAGCAACAACCGCTGGGGATGTAGTTCTGTAGTTTCCTCAGCTCTTTGAAGGCTAGTAGTAGGAACTGCCGTGGGGAGATGGTTCTCCTGGTGTTGGTGTTGGTGCTGGCTCGGCACTCAATTCTTCGTTCGGAGAAGCCAGCCAAGGTGCCCAATACGAACCCAGGTATCTCGTGATAGCCTCGATCATATACCGCCCACCGTCGCCAATCATCCAAGAGTCACGATAACGATGCAGCAATATTGCGTAATGCGCAAGAATCGCTAATGCTTCAGGGCGTCGTTGCAGGACGAGCTCAGCGTATTCCGTGGGTACTAGGATAGGCCAAGCGTAAACACCAGTCCTTGCACCATAAAGGAGAGGTGTCCCATCGAAGTGAGGATCTGAGCCAACAACCTGGCGGTGCGCATAATATGCTGCTTTGAGACACCCAAGAGCGCTTTCGTAAGCCTTTGCAGAAGTTGGGCCAAGATCTGCTGATTTGAGAAGCGTCTCCAACTTTCCGCACTCTGGGGCGAACTCTACTTCGCCCCCACGAAGTGACTTCTCGCCAGCTTCTAAGAAGGGCCTCAATGCAGTTTCGTGCAGGTCTTCCCAATTCCCTTGGATGTTCAGTGTCACGCCTTTTGTCACGTGCAAATATCGAACGAAATTATCGATAAAGGTAGTGAAATCGCCGTCTCGGTCTGTGATGGTGTCGTGCAGCATCTGTGATCCGAGTAAAGATGAGAAGACGAATCTAGGGACACAATCTAATGTTGGCTCGTGGTTGTTCTGCATGCTGGCGTTGAAGAGTGATAAAGCCGAAGTCTGCAATTCCGTAGCATGGTTTCGAAGCAGGAGTCTCTGAGAAGGTCGTAAGATGCTTAGATGGGTAGCTGAGACGGAAAGGATCTCGTGCATAAGATATGGGGTCTGGAAAGCGTGTTGGAGGATTTCTTCGACAGCGTTGCGACGTTCTTCATTACTGATTTCGAAGGAGTTCATGCCATCAGCGACCGTTCTAGCATGGGTTATCAACTCTAAATGTAGCATGTTGACGATTCCATGTTCCAACGCTGACTGCTGTGATGCTGGAGACCATGAAGGTGGAGCTGAGGTAACCGGAACCTGAGAGTAGGGCGTGCCTGAGACAGAAGCGGTCGGCGCTGGTGAGGGTAACGAAGATGCCGTGTAGCTGATACCGGCAGCTGGAGAAAGTGATGAAGATGGAGGCGGTGCTTTATTTTGATAGACACAGGTCAATTCTGCGTTCACACAATTCAAGCATGTTGGCCGCGCTTCATTGCACTGTGGGACATGGTCAGCATTGGCTTATCAGAAGTGATCCAAAGATGGCGAAGAAAGTAGCCAGAGGATAGAACTAGCAGGACAGACCTTTACGTGTCGTTTCTTGCATGCAAGACATCCATTTCGCGATTTCCGATGTGGCCGGCGAGGCATAGTGGTATCTGAGAAAGACGGGACCAGATACAACTAACTACTGGTCATATGAGATCCAATTGCCAGATTACGAACAGTAGAGATGCTTGAACCGCTACAAGTTAATCGCGAGAAACTGTTCTGAGGTCGACGGACGGGGAAAGTAAGGTTGCTGATGGTCTGAATGTTGATGTTCGACGTGCGTGGTATTGGAGGCTGTGCATTCTTAGCTTCGGCCAAGACTTCTTTTGTCCGAAGTACACACGAAAGGTTTCTGGAACACATCAAGGAAGTCTTTGTAGTGCATCACTGTAACAGATCATACATGGCAGTATCCTAGGGACCTACGTAACTACTTACGATTGGAACTCTCAAGCCTACTTGAACAGATATTGGACATGGTTGAATTCTGATAATCACGTGAACTTATATGGCAACATCTCTCGCGGATTGCTTAGGTTTACCAAAAGGGAACCTAAAAATTCTAGACGATTTCGACATGGAAGTCTCCCATGCCCCTGATATCCTGCAGCACACCCGGTCTCAGGTACCCGTTGGAGAGGATTGATAGCCAAGTCCTAGCTTCACATGACTAGGCTACATTTCCAATCCGGACCGAAATGGAAGGCGAAGCGGCACTCAAAAAGTCTTGAACGAGCTCCCAAACCTGTCCCTTGCATAGATAAGATACTGCACGCTTGTTCATAGGGCTACAAGATGAAAACAATATGAGCCAACCGCTCTTGGTTAACGTCGAATGATTTGACGACGTATTCGCTTAATTAAGGGGCAAGTGGGCTGAATACGTCGTATATCGTGAAGCCTCATATGATCATTGGAAGCATGTGCGCCCAGATCGACTCAAATTCGCGTCTTATTCTTGAATGAACCTCCTTTTGACCAGATCCTCGGTCTGAGTTTTCTCAGAGGCCTAACGCAACGAAAGCAAAGACTCTGCCCTACCCATGTCTAGAGTTCCTATGCTGCTCAAATCGTTCATAATGATGCTTTCTCATTCTACTCGTGTAAATCTGATAGGTGAGACATACTTTCACTTCAGTAGCTCATTTTATTCCTGATTTCTCTGTCGCAGCTCTCTTGAAGAGCCTGCTGGGGAGCTACAAGGAACAATGTCTTCTTGTTCAGTCACCAATCGTGATGGATATGCAGCATATGCACGAGAATGTCGAGCACAGTTGATTATCTCTTCTTCGCTTCGCCAGTTTCGTGCTTAATATCTATGTCTTTTCCCTTTCACAACTTAGATTTCGGCGCGTAAATCGGCAAATTTGGGTCAGGAACAGCGCCTGCAACGTCATCGCCGCCAGTAGGACAATTGTTCAAGTACAGCCAGCCCTGGCACAATGTCAGTCAGACGGATTCCTGGGGCCACTTCCATATTTTAGACTTACATGACCAGTTGTGGGATTGATTTCCACCATATCTGCTCGACCTTGGCCCTATAGGCTCGGAAAGTGGAGATTCGATCCTCGCGATGAACCTTGATAAACAGGACCAGTTCTGAGCCAAGTGAACTTGCTGTTCCCCGCAGTGACCTCGCCTTGGTTTGGCCATGTGATTGCGTCGCCGGTGTATTTGTCGGTCCATATCATATGTGCTCTTCCATCTCCTAGAAAATCGTCAGGAACAGTCAATGACAAGGGAATTGGATCCTACCATTTACATCTGCGAATCTGAGGTCTGCGCGATATCTTGGTGTATCCGTCTCCGATGCTTTGACCTGACCAACATTTCTCAAGCCACTGCGTTCGTTGATCAGAGCAGTAGTCCGGCCATTGGCTTCCATGCAGAGATAATCAACTCTCCCGTTGCCACTACTTATCAGATAATTTCAGCTCAATGCCCCGTCTGGTAAATGGTTTTTTCATAGGAAGAAGGCTTACCTGATGTCCGCAAAGTGATGCCCATCATCGGAATAACCCATACCCCAACCTTGATTGCAAAAAGCACTGCCAGCGATATCCTGTGCAGTCCATTCAAAGACTTTTCCATTCCAGTGATTAAACCAGACACGAATTCGACCAGTCTTTCCATCCGTAACTTCAATAATGTCAGCTTTTCCATCTCCATCCCAGTCACCAATGTGGAGGGCTCTGCGATCGAGACCGGTGGCAAAGCTTATCGAGGCTTCCCAAGAGCCACCGTTCTGATAATTATCGAAATTTGACTTGGTGTTCTTATTTCGGAAGACATTGACTACACCTATTGGAGATATCCAGACGTAGTCATCGAAACCTGTACCTGTCGTATCGCCCCAGAATGCACCATCACCTGGGTCTGGTCAGCAAGGAGACCAGTGTAAGTGTACTCTCAGCTTACCCTTCTGAAACTTTCCACCCGATCCAAGATTTCGGACTATTCTGACACGATAGGTATTCGAAGCTTGGTCGATACTGGAAGCAATGTGCGCATACTAGAAAGTGACATTAGATAAGCAGAGAGACGGAGAAACATTGACAGGCTTAGTCAAGGGGATGTTTGACTTACATCTCTGCGCCCTAAACCATATACTCTTCCGAACTGGACCCGAAACCTGGTATCTCCGACATCTTCGCTTGCACCAGAGTGAGTGACACCGGCTGGAAGCCATCGCGGAGCCAATCCTTTGCCTTCTCCACGCTGATTGATGTATGTGGTCACAGTGCCCTGAGTAGATATCCAAAGCAGATCCGAGCGACCACTACAAACAACTGGCGTCAGTATTGGTCGTTTTTCACTGCGGATCGTTCAAACTTACTCTCCGTTGATATCCACTTTCAAGACCCCAAACTAGCACAGAACACGAAGACTCTTGTAGGGAGATCTGAGTCCAGCAACTGAGATAAACTCACCAAGTCGAAATCCCCGCAAGTCGCGAAATCCCTTGCCCGCGAAAACGATGCCCATGTCCTCCCATGGAGCAGCCATCTCACCAATGCCTCCGTTTCTGAAGCATTGTAAGTCCTCATTATCGCGCAGTACACAATAGTCGAGTCTACCATCTCCATCAATATCTCCAATGAGGACACGATCCTGAGGAAAGCCTGCGACGGCAGGATGATATTGTATGTAGTTACGTAAGCAACACCCCTCTCAACATTGGGATGCCAAAAATCCTCGAGCATTTTTTCGACTGACCAATCCTAATTTTCTGAAAGTGGGGACCGCCTGCCCAATGCCCGCGTTATTCAGAGATACAGACATCTCGCGAGTTGGCGCAATACAGATGAAATCATCGAAACCATCGTTGTTGACATCACCCCATCGAATACCTTGGACAGGACACCCATCCTTGACGTCGATATCGACCGGCGTATCAAAGAAACCGTCACCGCGGCTCGTGGCTAGTCGTACGTTGCCAGCTTGGGCATTCCCATTGCTGACCACGATCTCTAAAAGTAAGGTCAAAAGTTGTCATTCCAAAGCAACAGAAGGAATTAGGAACATGTAAAATTCAAGGTTCAAGAAATGGAATACGTACCATCGTCTCTACCCTCAGCTCGAGGTGCACCGAAATCAACAAGTTGTGCATAGAAACGTCGCTCGTTAGAGAAGGAACCTCGAGGAGTGACCATACATGTTGAACCGAGAGTCGAGAGATGCACGTAAAGGCCGTCATCGGTGATGATAGGGCCAGAAGCTGAGAGGATCTGGGGGTGTCCTCGCGGATCATCGTTACCACTGTTGTATTTTTTCTCGCAAGTTGTCTTTCCCACCCCATCAACAAACGATACGTCGTCTCGGGGCTTGGAAAACCAGTTCCTATCATTTGCTTGGCTAATGGCACGCACCCACACGGCTGCCATTGTGCGAGCTCCTTCTATCGTCGGGTGCGCTCCATCCCAAATATCGTTCAAGGTGATGAAACCATCATCCATATCGGCAAGAAGCAGTTTCATACGTGGCTTGCTTTCATCTGGACCGATCATCTCTCGATACAGAGCTCGATATTGTCTGCTGAGATCCTTTGCATTGACTGACTCGACAGGTTTGGGTCCATTGTTCGGCAACAGCGTTGAGAAGATAATTACCGAGTCTGGCACGAGCTTGAAGAGGTTCTCTAGCAATACCTTCATACGAACGCCTGTAGTTGCAACTGGTTCAACAGATCCGTCTTGACCAACGTCATTAGTGCCAGCATTGATGAGAATGAGGTTTGGCTTCCAGAATGGAACTGAAATGCTAGCTTTATTGAATACCTCAGAGACACGATAACCAGGCCATCCTTCATTGCCTTAAACAAAAACCAGTAGATTCAAAACAAACAGAGGGTTGGTTTTAATCACTCACGTTGTCCGCCATGTCTCCATATTGCACGTTGCCGACCATGTTGACTTTCCAGCCGTCGGCTCGCAACTTGTCTCTCAACGCCTTTCGATAGCCATTTCCGTGGGGGTCACCCGGAGCATAGGGTTCGCCTTTGGTGATCGAGGCTCCTAGGGGCATAATTCGGAGATAGAAGTCTCGAGCAGCAGCTTGGCTTGAGATTCTTGATAGACCACCTTGCGTCCAGTTGGCTGAAGAGGACTGCAGTGGTGGAAGTGCGAATGCCGAACCGCTCCATGCCAAGGAAGCCACAACAACCACGAACAGACTTGTCTTCATGTTCACGGTACGCAAATGCCGTTGATGGGAGAAATTTGTCGAGTGTCTTTTTCTCGAAGTTTGGGTTGGCCGGATACGCTATCTCGATTAATGGAGGTATTTAGCCAAAACGTTGACCATGAAACAGGGATTAGCCACAGTGTCGACCTCGCTTGACAATGTGAATACATCCATAGACTGCCTAGTTGAGTCAAGTCCTAGCACTTCGCGACTAACACGCTTGAGTGCAGACTTGAGTGGAGGAAGCTAGGCGCGGAAGCGACATATAAACAAAGTCGCACTTTCCATCAAGCTGAGCATGCTTATCGAGGCCCCGTTTGATGCGTCTCTGATCTGTTCCATTCCACCTACTATGGTCGTTGCTATCGTATATTCAGACCTCTTCTAATTTGACATTGGTTATTCAAGTAATCAGAATACCTGACCGTCTTTGGCATTGAAATTTGTCTGCTCGATCGGCCATTTTAGCCATTGTTGAAGCTCGTCTGGCACAAATTGACGCACGCCTCCAATTATATGGTGGACCCATCCTTCCATAAACCATTGATTGTCTGTCTCTCGTAGCAAAACGGCAAAAAGTGCAAAAATGATGAGTGCAATTGGTTGCTTCTCCTGGAGACATCGAATGTATTCATCCGATGCGCGGTACAGCCAGCCGAAAACCATCTGCGAACCTTGATCGTCATTGGCAGTACTGTCCCCTGGCGTGGCATAAATGCTTTGGAAGGACCGGAGCAAAGCATCGAGCGCGCCGAGATATGTCTCCGCGAACGGTGCTAGCAGTTCTGAATTTGAATTAATGAACCAACGAAGCTCACTGATAGGAGGTTTGTAGTCCGGGCATGGCTGGAACGGGCCCACAAAGCGTTTCGAAGTATCTGCCTCGACTCTCGTTGCCAAGACGCCCGAGTCCAATTGCTCGCGCTGAGATGTCGCAATCAAGCGGATACCTCTTAGCAAATTGAACAGTTCTGCTGGACCGTGGCTGCTGAAGGCAAGGAATTCACCAAGCTGGGGACCTCGGGCAAGACTGCAAAAGGCAACTAGGGTTGCTGACGAGTACATCGCTCCGCAGTTCGACTCGTTCAAGGAAGCCAGCATCGAAGTTGCGCTTTGTATACCGGTAGTGTGGTATTTCTCTGCCAGTGGGAGAAGGGTGTGGGCCTTCAACGGTCGAGATCGAGCTAAGTGGAAGGCGGATAATGCAAGTATCAATTCTAAAACGAAAGGATAGGTGAAACCAATCGCTGGAAGCTTTTCCTGCCAGAAGTCCAGACCACCGCCAGAGAATGAAGGGCACGTTTTCATCAGATAGTGGTGCCAGATTTCTATCTCTGCTACGTTGAGTCCTTGGGCAAGGGGAGGGACGGGGGCCGGTGTGACATGGCTACTAGTGGGCGTGTTGATTGAAGAGCTGGTGCCAATTGGACTGGAGCGAGCTTCCGTAGTATTAGAGGATGGTGTCTCTTTGACTTCGTACCCGGATGCCACAAACTTCCTTTTTGGTTTGGCTTGTTGGTAGCTGTGAAACGAAGCTGAATTTGAACTGTCTGCAGAGCTAGAGAAGTCGCATCTCATATTATGTCTAGCACAATTTGAGCAAGTCGGCTTCCTCTCGTCGCACTAGAAATAAGCGTTAGTCTATTGTCCATCATATCAAGGCTCGATCTGCATCAATGATCGAGCCGTGCCGACACTCCCTTGGGCTGCTCTTTTGAGCACCTCTGCCAAGCTTTGATTCCAACCCACCTTGATTCTTCTCCTCTTGCAGTTTCCACAACCCAACCGTGACTTTTTGTGTGGCTTTCTCGAACCCTTCGAGATATCTTGTTCAACCTCCATCTTTTATGTTCACATCCACGTGACCCTGTTCACAAGTGCCGAAGCTTTGCCTGCCTGCAACGGTCCCAATCACACACAGGTTCCCAGGCCCAGTCCTCTTCCGGTCTGACGTCCCTGTCCGTCCAACATGAGCGACTGTGGTACCAACCGGTTGATGCTGGGTTTCGTGGTGAAGATGGCTGGCACGCTCGAGTGGTGAAACGGCAATTGAGGACGACGCGAAAAGCGCTAAGACAAGATGGGCTTAGTGGGGATTATGTCGTGATTTCTCTCGCGTTTTGTCACACATTTTCGCCACTCTTGCAGTACTTCATCCACTTCTGATACTTATTTACTTGGGGACTGCAATAGGGGACACTCAAGTCTTGTCACTCTTTGTTTCACGGATGCAGTAAAGGCAAGTGTAAAGAGCAGGACACTTCGTTCCAAACTTTGAATTTGGTCCCCCTGGATAATCCATGACAAACAGCTTTGGGTTGTTACTGATGCCCCTTCTCTAAGTGCGTTTGTTGGGTTGTCAGACCAGCTGTAAGAGTCATGTAAACATCTAAGCAAGCACTTCAAAGAATCGTTACTTCTGTTATCGTTCTACGCCTCCTCACAACCCAGCGCTTCTTCATCTTCTCCCTTCCTTGCTCCTCAATCTTTGACCGACCCTTCCACGGCCTTGGTTCTTTTCCCAGGACGACTCGAAAAGTTCCTATAGACATGCCTCAACACAGCTGTGTTGTTCACGTCGTTCCCTCCCTCAAAGATCATCCTGTCCAAATTCCCGAACTTAAGGAGGCCTTCTAGACTCCGACTTGCAATCAGACAAACCTCGAACCCAAGCATGATTCTCTCTACCTTCTCTTCAATCTCCTTATGTCGACGGTACGGAGATCAGTGAACGGGACGAAGTCTTTGATGGCATATGAATCAACGAAGAAGAGTGAGTCTCTGTTGAAGTCGATGTTAAATGGTGCGAGGAGTCTGTTGTGAAACGCAAGGGTGTAGATCTTCACCATGGCCTTGCGAGAGTCGTGAAAGGCTTGAAGCAGTCCTGCTAGTGGTATGATCTCAGTCGAAGATACCTTTGCTTGTCGCAGAGCGGCGTCGGTGTCTTCTTGAGAACCACCAGAGCCTCTGATTGTGATGAGTCGAGCCGCAGGGATCGAACACTTCCAGATCATAAGAAGGAGCTCCAGAGGAAGCTTAGGGAAGAGCTTGAATGTCGGCGTTTGACTGTCGGCATTTCGATGAGTGGTAGGTATGACTGAAGACATCTTGCTGATCCGAAGCTGATTTGAGGAATAGTCAGCACATGAAGCAGGATGAAAGCAACAAGGAGACATACAAAGATAGCTTTGCACTTGGATACCGAGTGGTCCCAGTGTTCATGTGGCAGCTAGTGTCCGCTTCTTGGTTTGTACTGTTGCGGATATCGAAACTCGCCGAAGTGCGTTCCTGCAGGACTTTGTCGAGGAATAATTGAGAGACTGTGTCATATAGCAAATTACTTCAATCAATCAGAAGCTCGTTATGTCATCGATAGCTTAACATTTCGACATCGTCAATAGCATTGGTTGCCGATTCATATTCAATCTGTCTGTGCCTCGCGAATCTGAAATTTAGCAAAAGGGTCCCCTGTGGAAGTCTAAGTTTAAGAACCCAGAGTCCTGAAAAATCACAAGCTTTCTCCGACGGTAAATCTTTCAATCTTATCAATCAATGGCAGGATAGCTTCGAAAGTGGGGTGAATTACTTTAGCCAGGAGCATTATGAGAAGTAAGCATTTGTTGACTTGTACAACCGAGTCGCGCTAACCATTGTGTCCGTGAAGCCTTCTCTCATTTGGTTTGTTGTCCAGATGTTTCCAGCTTTAGACTCTGCGGTGTCAATAGCATCATGATCCTACCTGCACAACGTCACAAGGGAATTGATTCAAGAAAGTCCTTAAATTACAATCCCAAGCCATTCTGAATAGTTGAGAACAACCAACCAGCCCAGAGCCTCACATTAGCGATATCATTACGGACTTGCTTCCAAGGTCGACTTCCGTTATAGTCTGTCCTGTAAACCTTAGCGCGAGCTCTTTGGAAAATGGTGAGTCTCGACTTACATGCTATCAATTCTTTTCCTCAGCTCTTTCAAGTCCATAAACTCAATCCTCACAGCCTCCCTCCCTCATCCCTCACCTCAGCGTCCTCCCACCTATCCTTACAATAGGTCTCAATGTCATCCGAGACCTGCTCAAACACATCTCTCGATCGGAAAACAAAATTCAAAGCAATGACCAAGGTATCCAGATTCCCAAGATCATCAAAAACACTCAATTCATCCCCATTCCGAAGCTTGACCATGAGAAGCCGCAGCCTCGAAATCTCATCGCAGCCATAGTCTCGTAGCTTGATAATCCGTTCCTGGAAGAGCTCGCACGTGGATTTATCTTCGAAGAGCAGTGTATCGTGCTGGAAATTGAAATAGACTGGGCTCGAGAGCACGAGGTTGAACGAGAGGGTGAAGTGACGGAGCGTGAGCCCGGACACAAGAAGCGCGATTTGTCGAGATTTGTCGAGATTTGCTATTGATTAAGAGGATGATGGGGACTTTGGCGTTTGATTTTAGTGACGGGTCTCTGCTGCGATTGAGGTGCTTGCTGGAGCTGATCTTGACAATTCTGCTGTTGGGGAGTGTCAAGACCCAGATCATGCGTCGGAGCTCAGGAGGCAGTTTTGGGAAACTGGGAACGGAAGTCGTGGGTGCGACTCATTCTGTACCTACTCCGTACATACTGATGACCATAAGAGATGGTAGAGTGTCGTATGGGTTTCCTCATCGAGAATTTTGTCTCTCGAGATTGTTCTGGCATGAGATGGTCCAACTATATCGTTGCAAGCCAACCAGGGAGGACATTCCGGCCAGGTAATCATAGTTTACGCCGTTCTGATCCCTCGGTAAAGCAGGGGAAAACAAAGACTCGCGTCTGGATAGGTATCCACTTAGGTATTTTCAATGATTGAACTTCGGGTGAATGCTCATGGCACCCTACCTCTGCTATAGAGGTCTGCACGGGAAGCTTGGAAGGCGAGTATCTCGAGATACTGCCACCCGTGAATGCCAGACTCAAGCATTGGAAATTTGACGGGGAAGTCGAGAAATGTGACAGGCGGTTGGCAAAAAACTGTGGGATGGCGAACCTATGGTTTGGCTTCACCCTAAACCTCAACACTTGTGGCGCAGGGTAGTCGGTAGAAATTAAATGACGGATAACTTACTACTCTTCGGGAAATTTTCCGATCAGAGTTTTAGGTATCGCGATATTAAAAAATCTCTTGAACAAGACGGTGGCCCGCAACGACTCTGTCTATGCTGATTCCTCCACGCTCCGGACCAATAGATCAGTCTTCACTAACTTGTTCCTGATCTCCACCCCATTCAGCAAGTCGTTGCTCTCCGCCCTCCGATATGCCGCCTCCATGGTCTGCTCAATCCCAGCCTTCACATGCCTCTTCGCGATGCGTGTCCGGGCCAACTCAGGTTCAACATCCACAAACCAGCTCTCATCCACCAAGTCTCTGATACCCTTCCACGGTTCCTCATCCAACAACAAATAGTTGCCTTCCAACAGCACAAATCGTATCTGCGGTCCGATCACTATGCCGTCCTCCACGGGGTCTTTCAACGCATGGTCGAAGCTGGGTGCCAATATTATATCCATCTTCTCCGGTGATCGGAAGCGCGACTTCGAGAGTGCTTGGACTAATTCGGATATACCGCCCGCATCAAATGTCCAAGACGCCCCACGCCGTGCATATGCTTCGCTACTGTTGGGCATTTGGTCGAGGGTTGAGCGGGGGAGGTGGAAGCCGTCCATAGGGACTATGGCCGCGAAGGGAGTCGCAGATGAGCCATTGAGACATCCAACAACATGTTCTGCTATCGTAGACTTTCCTGAGCCAGGCGGACCGGCAAGGATGACTACCACTCGGCTTTGGTTCTTGCTGGAATCGATTTTGGATTTAAGGGCTAGAGCTCGCTCCGTCAGCGATTGATAGATGGGCTCCATGGCTTGTAAGATTAGAGAGTTGGAAGGAGTGTTCAACGCGACGAGAAACAAATTTCCAGTAGAATAGAAGGTGATTGAAATAGAAATTGAGATCGTACCTTACTTCTATCGCCCAGACAGGAGCACCGGATCACAGTCGCCCTGGTGGGATATTTCGCGTCGTCAACCCATTGGACATCAGGTTTCGGACCTCGCGGCCGTATTTATGGATTCAAAAGAATCATTTGCATTGCTCGAGACAGTGAAAGCATTGTAGCCGCGACATATAGCTTTGGCATGGCCGTTGCAAGCTGTGGTATATCCATGGCTGGACCGAGGTGGACGTGGATGTAGTAACCTTAGTGATAAGCCGGTATGAGCAGTGCGTGGCTCCCGGAATGTTTGAGCACCAGTGTTTTGGAATGGCAAGTCTGGCTGCACCACAAGCGTCCGATGAGCCGCGGCATTTCTAGCCTCCAATTTCGACTTCAAAACTTTAGTTGTCCATTGTCTCTTTACTGCTATCTACATTTCGGCTGAGAAGCCGCGAGCTTTGCTATACAGCCCCCCCTATTCGCATGAATCGCCAAATTCTGGAATTTCCCCACCTTTCAAGTGGTTCAGCTCATCCCCGCAGCACAACATGTGGAGTTTCCCCATAGCCTGGCAAAATCGCTTCTCCATCGTCTCATGAACTCTATTTTGAAGTCTATTTCAAACTTCAGCTCTAATTCTCCCGTTCTCTGAAGCCTGGATACCATCAAGTCCATCCAATATCCTCTTGACAACATGGCAAGTCTTGAAAGAGGTCAAGAAGCTGCTTTCTTGGGCCAACTGAAGTCAGAAAATGGGCAGCTCAGAGCGGTTCGTCGTCTATTGCCCCTCGTACCTATTGAATCGCGGTTCTAGATCGCCATGCTGACATACTATTGAAGTGTTTGGAATGTCAGGTATGCCGGAATCCGTACTCTCTGAGTGGTTGAATTGCATACTGACCCACCGCCTAGAAACGCAAGAGCAAGGTACTTCAGATCTTTCGCTGTACCTTGATGGGGACAACACAGTATTTGAGCTGATCTCATTCGGAACAGTGTACCGGCGAAACGCCATGTGCTTTCTGTGCTCGCACTCAACGAAAATGTGTCTATCTGGCAAGGCCAATTCGAACACCGTTAACAAGAAAGTATTTTAACCTCTCCGATTGTATCAAAATATTATTGCTTCGGAGATGTTGACTGATCTCGAAATAGGAACTTGGACGCAGCGGAACAGAAATGTGACCAGCTGACTACACTTTTGAGATCCCTTAATCCCGACGTGGATATCGAGAACTTGCTCAGAAATGGAATCCCATCAATCCATGTACCAACAAACAATCCGAGCCCCAAGAGCCCTCAACAGACAGATCAAGCAAGCCCGGGGTCCTCACACGATTATGAATGGCACGAAGCACCACTATCCAATGATTTAGAGCAGGTCCATTCAAACAAGGATGGGATGGCACTGCTTTCTACGGATCCATCTGAATCTGGATATATTGGTTTGAGGTCCTCAAATGTCTATACTTGCAAATACTTACCGTAGTCTAGGCAGCAGTGCTGGTTCATCTATGCTGCAAACAATTTTTTCTTTGCTTTCTCTGAAGGGGCCTCTAGATGAACCGTCAAGCGCAGAGCTTTCGAAATTAATGGTAACAAGACAGCGTTCAGATTCAGGAGTTCTCATGTTAGAAGGTGACTTGGCATCTTCAGCCATTACGGATGGACTTATCGATGCGTACTTTTTGCTCTACAATACTTCATATCCGATACTCCACAGCCAGCTGTTCCGAGAAACATACGCGAATCGATCTCAATTATCCAACAACTCGTCATGGCAACTGGTGTTTTACACAGTTCTGGCGATTGGACATTGGGTACTGAGTGCTGGTGAAGACCACGCTGACTCTCCATATTATCTTGCGGCCCGGTCACGCATGTCTGCCGGTATGCTTGAATCGGGAACTCTGACGGGTGTACAAGCATTTCTCTTGATGGTAATATCCGCCTCGTCACCTTCATCCTCAAGTCAATGGTGCTCACACGTTCCAGGGCAATTATCTTCAGAAGAGAGACCGGCCGAATACCGGCTACAACATGATTGGAATTGCTTTCAGGATGGCTTTGGGCCTTGGGCTCCATCGCGAGATATCCACGAGCGATGGAGAACAAAATACGCTAAGCAAAGAAATTCGACGCCGAGTTTGGTGGGTTCTGTACATGGTCGACTCGGGCTTCAGTATCACAATGGGTCGCCCAACCACAGCATCCGATGCATTTATTGATGTCAAGCTGCCACAGAACATTGAAGATTCGGTAACATTATCTCATCGTATGTCGAGCCAAGTACTGATTTTGCCTAGCACCTCACATCTGACGAACTTGGTCTGCCACTCCAGCCACCGGTGGAATATCCTACAGCATGCTCTGCTATGATTGCACAAGCACAGCTGTCAATCATCGCCAACAAGATCTACAACGAATTTCTTGCTGCACATATAAGCAACGCAATTATCAGCGAAGACTTGGCCTACAAGTTCGAAGCTGAACTTCAAAGTTGGAAATCCAACTTACCTGGCTACTTTCTAGACCCCGAAGCTTCTACCTGGTTTCACGGACCACGAGCAGTAATTTTTTGGAAGGAGCAAAATCTGAGAATGATGCTCTGGCGTGGCGGACAGAGATCGAACCGCATCCGTTCGCGTAGTGAGGTTGCAACACAGAACTGTATTCTTGTGGCCATAGAGTCTGTCGATGCCATCTGTTCTTTTTCAGGCGCCAATGATCGACTGCACCAAGGACTCAGTTGGTACGCTACGTACTTCCTGTTTCAGGCGGTTTTGGTCATAGACCATGCACTTCTTCAGTCCCCGGATGACGTCCAGTCAACTATATGGCGAGAGTCAGTTGAAAAGTCCCATGCCTGTTTCTCCAAGCTTGGTATTACGAATCCGGCTGCGCTCAGGTGTATAGCGGTTCTCGATCGCATACATAGCCACCACCTCTCACTCGCTGCGACCAATAATTGCACAAGAGCAAGTTCTCAAAACCCAGGTCCACTTTCATCGTCATTGCCAGAATTTGGGGATTTCAACTTAACATCCGGCCAGATGGACTATTCAGCGCACCAAGCATATGCTGCAGATCCTGCATTACAATTCTTTCTGGACGGGCCGCCAATGAACAACATCTTTGATGGCGTCTATGGATTTCCCAGCACACAGGAACAGCAGAATTTCGACTACATTCCTGGCGACTTTTACAACCTGGAAGACTTCGACATGTCTTTCAACTGGCACGAGAACTCTTGATCTGTTCAATTACTGGTCTCTGGAACAAAATTGGACCTCGTCCTATCGTCGCTTCTATTTTATCTACATGTCTAATCGAAAGTAATGGCGGCCTTGATACAGGTCTTATTGCGAATGGCATCCAGCGCTTTACCAAAGTCCTCCAATTTGTACGTGTTTGTCACGATCCCCCGGACATCAACTTTTCGTGTCTCGAGGTAATGAACGGCCCGGGGTAAGCACCACATCTCGGAGAACGATCTTCAGGCAGGTTAGCTGCTGAAAATTCATGATTGCCAGAGAGGGAGTCGTCTTACCCGATCATGGTAATCTCATCCGAAAACACTCTGCTAGGAAACACTTTGATCAAAGCTTCTTTCTCGTACACGCCATAATAGATCAGCTTTCCTCCTCTTGTGCAATAGTCGATGGCTTTCTCAAGCATGGCATGCGATCCCGACGCCTCCACCACAACGTCGAATCCGTAAGGGTATTTCGCCTTCAGCGCCTCCCATTGTTTGGATGGATCTGTTCTGCTCAGCTCGACGTACTCGTCTGCGCAGCTCAACTTCTTCGCCAACTCCATCTTTGGACCAGCATTTGACGCTAGTACCATATGTGCGCCCCCGTTAGCCTTCAGCAGTTGTGCCAAGCAGAGACCAGTGGGCCCAGAGCCGATGAGGAGAATGCTGGATCCGACCTCCGGTCTGATTCTGTCCATGCCGTGGACGGCGCAAGAAGCAGCCTCGAATAAGGAAGCCTCCTCCCAGGACAGATTTTCAAAGTGGAACAACTTCTCAGCTGGGTATGCACAGTACTCGGCAAATCCTCCGTCAACTGTTTTTGTTCCATTAGTCACTGTACAAACGTCCGAGTCTCAAAATCGCTCTTGGCTCCTAGGATACGTACGATGAACACCATGCGCCAGAAAGTTTTCGCAATACAGAAGCTTCCCTTGTCTGCAGAAATGGCAGTGTCCGCAAAGCTCTGAGTTGTCTGCTGTCACCTTGTCTCCGACCTTGAATCCTTTCACGTTTTCTCCAATCTTGACAACGATCCCGCTTGTCTCGTGGCCCGTTACGACGGGCATTGCTGAGTCGAAGTCGCCGTTGTGGATGTGAATATCGGTACCACAGACACCGCATGACTTGACTGTGCAGAGTTTAGCATTCCACAATCTATCCTCGACATGTATCTGCTACCTTTGATAAGGACCTCATGCCCCTTGGGCTCTGGTACGGGCATGGTCACAAGCGAGAAATCCTTAATCTTGTTGTAGCGAATGGCTTTCATCTCCTTTGGAACAGCAAATTTCTGGACTTCCCCGTTGCCATTGCTCGCTCCGTTTGCTGCGGGCATCTTTGATATTCTGATGGGTTTTGGAAGTGGTATTTTGGGTATGAGTAAAGGATACAAGAAGTTGAGCTTGGTCTGAACGCCTCCATCTTTCTGTTCCCGACTCATATATACGTCTGCTACATCTTTCGGATCACTGTCCGCCGTCGCCAGATATTTTCTGGATCCGATTTTGTCAAAAACAACAGATATGTAGGCGGGGGTTTGAAGGAGCACAGTGCACCGAAGTCATTGAGAGTGGGGGAAATCCGATCACGAGTCTTGGCGAGATACCTTTCAGGAGCACTGTGCTCCGACAGCAGTCATGCCAGACTCAGCTGCCTGACTTTCCTGATTCAGTTGCTACGATCTCCTTATACCAGCTGATGTGAAGAAGTATCGGGCCACAGTGGGCCGATGCAAGGTAATCTGGGGAATTGGATGAGCTGTCAGATCATGCTGGCCTCCGAAATACGCGATGCTGTTGAGTTTGGCCCTGGGGAGATTGGAGCTAACCGACTGTGGGGAGTCTGGGGTATGAACTTTCTCCTGTACTCTGCCAAGACTTGTGTGTCGGTGCAACTATATAATACTATGATGTCGCGGCCATGAAGATATTTAACGTCTTTCACTAAACACAGTCAAGCCAACAGGTACACATTGTCAAATATCCTCCTGATCATCATCAACATATCTTTCCGCCTCAGAGGGATATCGAACCAATCATCAGGACTCCCAGAGAGAAGGAATTTTCAAAATGGTTGCTGGAGGAGTTTCCATCACGAACGACATTGACTTGTCGTATGGACCAGCAGGTACGCATCTATCCTCTGGCACATGGAGCACGTTGCTGACTACAAGAAGGTTACAAAGGACTCGTAAAAGAGCCATACATATTCTTCATTTCATGCTTTGCAAGTATCGGTGGCGTTCTGTTTGGGTATGAATATCAAGCCTTGATTGAAGTTAATTATCGAGCCAAGCTGACAGAGTTCTAGTTATGATCAAGGTGTCATTAGTGGGGTGCTTGTGATGAACAACTTTGTAAGATCCGCTTCTTCTTCGAAATCATAAACTTCAGATTCTTGAACAGAAGACTAATCGACATAAACAGGCGAAGAACTTTCCCTCCCTCGCACACGATGCCACTTTACAAGGATGGATGGTGGCTGTTCTGACACTTGGTGCCATGTTCGGAGCTTTTGTCAACGGTCCTATCGCTGACAGGATTTCTCGACGATGGGATCTCCTTCTCGCAAACGTCGTCTTCCTCATCGGATCCATCATCCAGGCCGCTGCTGGCAACGTTCCGATGATCTTCGTCGGCAGATTCATCGCTGGTCTGGCTATCGGTCAATTGTCCATGGTCGTGCCGCTCTACCTGGGAGAACTCGCTCCACCAAACATTCGAGGAAGCTTGATCGCACTTCAACAGCTCGGTATTAGTCGGTATCATGATTGCATTCTGGCTGGATTATGGAACACAGCATATTGGAGGAACTGGCGATGGTCAAAGCGAAGCGGCATGGAGATTCCCTCTTGCTCTACAATGCCTTCCATCCCTCATTCTCGGTGCTGGAACATTCTTTCTGCCTTATAGCCCACGTTGGCTGATGAGCAAAGGTATGTAAAATTCTTGTGGAACCGTCAAGATCACGCACTTACTTTCTGGTACTGCAGGCCGTGAAGAAGAAGTCCGATCGACCCTCCTCCGCCTTCGCCGGGTCGATCCTAACGATCCTAGATTGATAATCGAGTTCCTCGACATCAAAGCTGCCTGCATATTTGATAATGAAAGCGTCTCAGCTCGATTCCCCGGGATTACATCCCGTTTCACTCTGGCCGTGAAGCAATATCAAGAACTGTTCGTTGTCCGCCATCTCAACAGACGTCTCGTTATCGCCTGCCTGCTCCAGATCATTCAACAATTCACAGGCATCAACGCGATCATCTACTATGCTCCGCAAATCTTCACCGCCATTGGTCTCACTGGTAATTCGGTCGATCTTCTGGCTACGGGAGTCGTCGGAGTTATCAATTTCTTTTCCACGATTCCCGCCATCATGTTTCTGGATCGGTGGGGTCGCAGGAAGGTATTGATCATCGGTGCTGTCAATATGACCTTTGGACACCTGATCGTCGGTACACTGTACGCTGTGTATGAAGACTCTTGGGCTCAACATCGTGCTGCTGGATGGGCGGCAGCTGTGTTCGTTTGGTATTTCATTGCCAATTTTGCGTTCTCCATTGGTAAGCTGTACATCTCCCCCTAAATAGGTACATCCACTAACATGTCCAGGCTGTGTCAACTGGATCATGCCTTCCGAGATCTTCCCACCTGGTGTCCGATCCAAGGCAGTGGGAGTATCGATCGCGACCAACTGGCTTACAAATTTTATCGTCGCACTCATCACTCCTCGCATGCTCAGAGCAATCACATTCGGCACCTTCTACTTCTTCATGGCTTTCTGTATCATCCTCGGCGTCTGGGTATACTTCTGCGTGCCCGAAACCAAGGGCTTGAGAATTGAGGAGATGGACAAAATCTTTGGTGGGAATCAAGGCGTTGAAGATATGGCACGCATGGCTGAAATCAGGCGACGATTGGGATTGTATACTACTGGCGCAGATAGCGGTGAAGGTGGCAGTGAGAAGGGTGGTGATGGGGATAGAAAGGATGGGAACTTTGAGGTTACTCATCATGAGGCGTAAAGCTTCGGAATTGGCGGCGGACAGGACAAAAACAGCCGCAGGAAGGGCAGGTGCATAGAAGCGAAAGATGATGATTGGAGAATTTGTGATTAGTCGTTGAAAAGTATGTATGAGTTTTTATCTGATCTGCACCCACAGTGAAACGCCATTATAGCGGCTCAATCTGGCTATTCCGCTTCATCAAGGTAGGCTAAATACCTCTGTACATGTTCCTTGCCCTGGTCGTCTGGTGATCTGATAAGCTTTGCCTTACAGACTTACACCATGATTTGTCTATTGCAACATCAGCGATTGTTTTATATTGTTAGCCTAGGATCCGCCAAGGGGTTGCATGTTGCGGGGAAGGGACATGGAAGATGAGATATTTAAACAGCAGCCGACTGGCTACGGAACAATATTTAGACAGAGCTTCCAGAAATCTTCTTATTCCAAACTCCGTGTATATAAAATATGACACGGTCGGAAAGTACATCGCATATAAGTGCCGTACCTACCGGGACGACCTCGCTTCGGATTCTCGCTCGGTCAATCACTTCCTTCCGCCACACAGCCTGATAAACAGCCTGATGAAATTGTTCTCCTCACCAAGCAATATTTCAAATCAATTCACACAACAGACATGCGCCTTCAGGGCCAGTATAGCCGCACCGAGGTGAAAAGGGACTAAATCCCCTCATTCTTGCTCTGCACGAAAACTGTATGTTGTGAGTCGTTCAACCCGAACCGAAGAAAAATAACAAGCGAAGATGTACTTTTCTTTCAATAATGTCGTAGCTATCGTATCGTTCATTGGAGCAGTGGCAGGACATGGCATCATCACGAAGCCATGGCCACGAACACCTGGTGTGAGTAGTTCCCAGTTCTCCCTTTCTCCCAACTCTGACAACAAAACACAATTTCCAAATTCCGCAAACTAACGCAAAGTAGGTTGCTTCCCTCGCAGCATGCGGACCATCTATCACGAACAACATCAAAGGCGACAACACATCGCACGTCGAGGATCTCCCTGAAGCAGGTGCTAAGGATCCGAAGTTCCACGTTGATCAGTGTAACCTGTGGCTATGCCGTGGATTGCAGTTTGCGGATAACAAAGATCATGTTGTGACCTACAAGCCTGGAGAGAAGGTTGATATGGAGGTTTGGTTGAGGTATGGACTTCCGCTCTCCAGAGGGGTATACTGGGCGAGTGCTGATGGAAGAGCAGAATTAAGCATTTCGGATCAGCCAACATCAGCATCGTCGACACGAAGACGAACAAGATCATCTCACCAAACCTTGTTTACTGGGCGAAATACGCAGATGAGAAGAAGGCGACTGTGGTTGATGAGACAAAGTTCTCGTTTACGATCCCGACGGATCTGGGAGCCAAGTGTGCCACTGCGGGCGATTGCGTAGGCTTTCCCCTGTTTACTATTCAGTCGCATTTCTCGTTCCCTTTTTGGGCACCTGATTTTGCTCTTCCAGTCATACGAAGTATCGAAATTCACAGCTAACCGTGAGAAGGTCATTCAGTGGTGGTGGTACGGAAATGGCGCGAGACAAACGTATGAATCCTGTGTCGACTTCACGGTTGCGGCACCAGCAATGAAGAGTAAGAGGTTCTGGAGGGTCTGAAGACCACTTGAGAGCATACATCAAATGATCAAGGAAGTAACATTAGGAGGAGAATTAGGATTAGGAGAAAACGAATGTTATTCGGTGTTCCGTTCTACTTGTCTTTCCACGCCACGACACTCCCCGCTTAGTTTTTGTTGACTTTGTGACTACCTTTGGCGAACTCCACCCAGAATTAGCGAAATCAAGCAAAACACTGCACCAGTATCCAGGTAAGATTTTACATAGATCTGATCATATCCGTTCCAGATTATAATTCAATGTGGTGTTGCCATTTTTCTTCAACTGTCTAGACAACAAAGGAAACAGATTATTGGTATTGACTAGATATTTATATTCACGATAAGATATGCTGTGGATTTGTGTTCACCTGAAGGCATTCGATTCAGATAGGATTACATAAGATAATAGGCATTTCTAGATGAATATTTCCCCATGAAATAGTGTACAAATTATCAAATGTCATCTGTGGTAGAGACAGTGACTGGAATCTCGAAGCGCTTCCATCCCAAAATCACCCAATCCGTCCGGACAAACAGCTCTTGAATAGAATACTAGGCAATCAGATCAAAATACTTCAATTTCAAACTATTTATTATCACAATCTTTTTGTAATGTTACTGCTCGCTCTCAATCGCACCACAAATACCAAAGCTGTCGAAATCAAAGCAGCCCCTCCAGCATAATATATGGCCGGTCTGTACAACAAAATTGAGGTACCTTTGTCGGCCCCTGTAGCATCAATGAGGAACCCAGCTATCGGATTTCCGAGCAACAAGCCTGGCGCCCACGCTGTGATAGTAACGCTGATCGCTGCAGATGCTCTGCTAGGCCCAACATGTCTCGCAATGGCTGTTGGTAGCGTTACGAAAAATGCGCCGTTTGCCATGCCGTTTAGAATAGAAAAGACAATTAGAACAGCTAGCGTTGAAGAGAAGGACCATATGGCGAAGAAGGTGATTGCATTTAACGCCATTGTCGAAAGCATCATGTTGATTGCCCCAAATTGGTCGCAGGCATACCCTGACCCAAGACGTCCGATCGCCATCGAAGCATTGAAGCAAGCAACAACACCTGATACAGTGGAATTCGAAAGGCCAATGGAGTTGCCTACGTATGGCAGGAAGAAGGATGGCACATACACCGCGAACACTCCAATTGCTCCAGAGGCGAGCAAATAACAGAACGAAGCATCTTTGAACATAGACCAATCAATGACAAAGCTGCCACCGGCTGGATGTCGTTCTCGAATGAGAAAAGCTGCTGGCACACCGGTAGCAAGAGACAACAGTCCCATGATGCGGAAGGTCCATGCCACACCGAGCTTCTCGACCAAAACCCCTGTGATGAGAGCCATAATCGTAGCTCCGATGCCTCCGCCCAGCTTCACAATTCCGTTAGCAGCCCCAAGTCTCTTGTGGAACCATTGGACAGGCAGACTGTTCGTCATAGTGTATATCAAAGCAATGCTGAGCCCGTATGAAACTCCACAAGCCACGAACATCCCGCCTACACTGTGAACCGCAAACCCACTGGCAACAAGCCCAGTACCATAAATAATGATCCCGATCAGGCTTGTGAAGCGGGCTCCAATCTTCCTCGCGATTGGGATGGCGACGATACTCAGGCCGACTGACATTCCGAGGCCAAGAGAACCGATGAATGACACAGTGCTTGATGAAGATCCCTTCAACGTTGTCTTTAGAAGTGCAACCTGAAGAATGCCCCATGATCCAGTCCACTGAGTATCGAGGGATCAGCATGTGCCAATGTGTGAGAGCATTCCAGAAGAGGATGATAAACAAGAGCAGAACTAAACATCCAGACTATAGGAGAAGTGTTTACGAGTAAAACTTACAGCATTTAGCCAGAATGTATGGATGAAACAAGCGGCGAGAACTATCCAGCCGTACCCGCCATCGGGAATTGCTTCTGACACTTGATCCTCCGCTGTTCGTTCTGGTGAGATAACGCCTGTTGTGTCTTTTGATTCTTTGTCCTTGGTGGGCAAATCCGAGAAGGTGATGGGTGGTGTCACATGTAAATTCATTTTCGGTCGTGATTCATTTCCTGAAAATGACTTAATTATATGTGAATTGTGCTTTTCGAGCGGCTTACTGGGTTGCTTAAACTGTCAAAATCTTTGTGTATATTAGTGAAGATGTAACTTTGATGGTAGTAATCTCACCGGGAATAATAATCCAAGGAGGTGGCTGGCTGGTGGGATGACGACCTTCTCGGCTGCTAGCCAGTAAGCAGACCACAACCTGCGGGCTGTTATCCAGGCCACAGAACATGCCTGTTACGCTGTCATCTGCGTCTGTAACCTTGGCCTGCAGTTTACTCGTCCGTTAATTACGCCATGGTTCTTGACTCTGCAGATCTTGGTCTTTTTCCGGTCGTTTCATCTGACAATCATGTTCAATGATCGGTTACGCGACACGGTAAGATAACACCCCTCAAATTCGTATTTGGAGAAGATACTTGCATCCCGAAGACTCCTTTCATCATTTTATTGTAACGGATTCAATGTTATCGACTGCTACCGGGGGTCGACGACCTCTTGGCAAAGTAACGGAAAATACACAGCATTTCCAAATCGACTTCGAAGCGCGAAGGATGCCGGAATGCCAGTTGCATCATACACGACTCAAGGGTCGAGATTTGTGAGGAAGTTCAACGTGTTTGTTTCAATTTACAAAAAAACGACTTTGTACAAGGAGGGTTGCGGATTGGGAATATATGAGATTGAAAGTGCTGGAGTAAACTGACTTTCTGCATCACTCGTGCACCTATGATAGTATAATACGTGAATAGCTGCCTTGCGAAAGACTATCAGTTGCTGCCACCTACTGCCATATACATGTAGTACAAGATAGAAGGTCTCGCAACGCGGCCCCTGTGTCAACCTTTCCAGTCGCAGCTAATGGATTTTGAAAGTAGAATTGTCTGCAACCCACAAAGGATTCCGGGAAGTTTCTCGAACTTTTCGTCAATTTTAATAACTAAACTTAATGATTAGAGAAAGGACATTGATGTACGGAATTGCATCGTTATTATTTTACGATTGAGGAAGAAATGCGACCCAAGATGAACATAATCCATCCCGCCACCGATACCCCGCCTGTTCGAATTCAACAATCATTCAGACATGAACTCTCAAGACCTGCTCCAAACCTCACGTCAGAACGGTATTCGCTTCCTGCTCGGCATCGGTAGCAAGGTACGCATTGTACTTCGTGTGCCAACGTCCTGATACTAGTGTATAGCAACTGTGCTTTCGGTGTCTTGAACTGCAGAATCTTCATTCTGTTTGTTCTTCTCTTTTATAGCTATTGCATCGACTTGTGTCTAAATTAGTTTATTCTCAGGAAGATCAAATGCGCAATTACATGAAGGAAGGCATGTCCATCTCCGCGATAATCTCCCTGCCGCTCGACCTAGCGCTTTTCTGAATCAGGGTGCACCATAGTCACATTGTATAAGGTGTACAAGTTACTAAAAGCCTCGAATCTATCAGCCCATGCGCATAGCTGTGGATAAGATTAAGAGCGGCCAATGAAGGATACTTTGCGGCCGTCAAGTCTCGAAGAACACCTTCGATCCGTCACGTTCCCGTTTCTGATCAGCTCCCGAATGCCATCTACTTTTGTGTACTAATAGGCATGCCACACTGGCATGCAGAGACAGCGATTGGCCAGCTGACTCGAGTTGGCGAATGCATCAATGAATTCCGCCGTGCTGGCGCTGCTTCATCAATGTCACCCAACCTTCACGCTGTACTCCAAGCGAGCTCCTGGCTTCCACAGAAGATCATCAAATTCACTTCTCCAGCACGTTCTTACTTAGCCAATCCAGCTTCAGTGGGGATGAGTCTAGTACTAGAGCTAGTTCTATTGTCGATGCTAATGTGTGGGTTACACTACGTGACGTTAATCAACTAGCATAGTTGTTATGCGTAGATCAACGTTGACGGGCGATTGGTCTGCGAACGAAACACTGGAACATCATCGCCTCCCCGGCTCGTTGAAACAATGAGTCTTAGTACGACTCGGTGCTTTTAAGCTGGGCTCATTGTAATTTTATTCGTCGGATCCTCAGGTTTCATGCAACCGACCTTCGCATGCATATGCACCTGCAACACCTCAACTACCCCGCTACCTGCTTATCTGGCCGAGATAAGGATCACCATTGCCATTACGAGGAAGTCACTGCCTTCTCTTCTTTGATATTACTCTGATGATTGTTGTCTCAAGTACACTTCACCGGCTGGCATGATCCTGTGATTCAGAACGAAAGCAAAGGGGTGTTCCAACGTCAAAATGTTGGCCGCTGAGAATTCAAAGTTCATATGGCCACCAATTTCTCCCATGGGACTCGTAAGCTACACCTGCACTGCAGTTGCTCTATATGTAAGTTTTACTTCAAGGCATATGGTATGTCTGTTGACAAAGTAGTAGTTCCTTACAATCTTCTCATACCGGATAACCTTTCATCCACTGGCCAAATTCCCGGGGCCTTTCTTCGCTCGCATTTCAGACTGGCCTTTGGTAATCCACTGTTATCGCGGCGATAGACATCTATGGGAGTATAAGAATCACCAGAAATATGGTATGCTCGTCGTTGAGCTAGGCAAAGACGGAGTACTGAGGTGCATACTCAGGATCGATCGTCCGTTACGGAGCGAACTCGCTCTCGATCTCGATGTCTGGTTCAATACCACTGATTCATGGCGCAAAGGCCAACGTTAAAAAGGGAGCATGGTATAAGACATTGGATATCAGCGCTGGAGCTCCGTCTGTCCAAATGGAAATCGACAAGCACGAGCACGCGATGCGAAGAAGATTTCTTCAGCCCGCATTTAGCGAGCGAGCGCTGAAGGAAGCTGAAAGACTCATCTGCGTCAGTGCAAGGAAACTCTGTCAGGGCCTCACTTCCAGCCAAGAGGAGGGTCAATGGTCTGAGCCGAAGAACTTCAATGATTGGGCAACATATTTTGGATTTGATTTCGTCAGCAACCTAGGATATGGTAAGAGTTTCGGCATGCTGGACAACATTGATAACAGGTGGATTCCTGGAGTCTTGAAGTCGGCTTCCATTTTCCTGTATTACGTTGGCTATCTTCCTTTCGTCGACTTTGTTCGACCCTTGATGGGAACGTGGGTCCAGGATTACATCGGAGGGCAGGCAGCTGCCGACTCGCTCAAGTACACCAACCTTGCAAATGAAAGACTAGCCGAAAGAACGGAGCTCGAACAGCAAAGGAAAATGGATGACAAAGATATAGGAAGGAAGGATACATTTCACTACCTACTCAACAGCAAAGACTCTGTCACAGGAAAGACTTTCACCACCGAACAGCTCCAGGCCGACTCTGCACTCATCATCGCTGCTGGAAGCGATGGAGTGGCTGTTACACTCGCTGCATGCATGTTCTACCTGCTTAACGACCCCCACGCCATGAAGAGGCTTACAGAGGAAATTCGCGAAATTTTCTTGTCTGTAGAAGAGATCGGCAACCCGAAGCTGGGCAGTCTACCGTACCTGCACGCCTGTCTCGAAGAAACGCTTCGGATGAGTCCAACAAAACCAAGCTCTTTGCCCCGCGAGGTGTTGAAGGGAGGGTTGTTGATTGATGGATATCTCATTCCTCAAGGCATAAATGTGGGTTCACCACTGTATGTAATTCATCATGATCCAGATATGTTTCCTGAACCCTGGGTGTTTCGTCCTGAGCGTTGGATATCTTCGTCCTCGACAGGAGTAACACCAGAAGATGTGTCTGCGGCGAAAGCAGCATGTGCCCCATTCTTGATCGGGCCGATGAATTGTATTGGCAAAAACATGTCGTACATTGCACTGAAGTTGGCTCTCGCACATCTACTTCTCAAGCATGAAGTCAAGTTGAGTGGAAAGACGACCGGAGGCGGGAATGAGTACGACGTAGACGAGTTGAGGAGGAAAGAAGGTGAATATCAAATGACCGATTGGATCTTGGGGTTCCGAGACGGGCCGATAGTGCAGACTAGAGTCATAGGGGCTGGAACGTGAAATTGAGTAATTGTGGACATTGCGGTGCTCAAAGAAACAAAAGTAGAGAACGACAATGAAGGAGAACGATGTGGAGAAAGCTCAAATTATGAATCACCTAGATCAAGCTGCCGAGACCGAAAAGTTCCCCAGAGGAATCACACTAAAGCCGTATTGAGAGGTGGAGGAAATATCGGTCATATGACGACAGAGCGTAAAGCAGTGATGTGAGTAAAACCAATCCAGGAGGTGGTATCAATTGAGTTTCAATATTTTACCGCCCATGATAGCTTCAAGGCTATGTCCTCGGACATACCGATTAGTATGTATTTGCAGAGCAACACGAAGTCTAAAGTAACCGCAAAAATTGGTTGAATATCAATCATTAGTCATCAAATTCAAAAAAAGAACGGCGCAGACCCCATGTCAACAAAGAGGACTCCAGATCCCAGAGACCCAGAAGTAACAAAGAGCCAGAAAAGCACAAAGCAAACGTCCAAAAACAAGTATCATCTACCCCAATCAATCACGTTGCGACGAGAAACAACAGCAACGAAAGTCTAGCCCAAAGCAAATGTCAATAAACCTACCAACCAGCGAAACGCCAAAGAGAACATGCAATGTAACAGAATAGCTCGGCTCCTCGATGTGATCATGCTGAGTCGCTCAAGATAGAACATCCGGTCGTTGAGGCTCTCTTTCCAAGGATTCCCATTCATTGAGACCCAGATCAACCCCGCTTGGTGATACTCATGGACCCGGGCATTGAAGAGTGTACTGGTCAGGTCTCCATCGAGAACTGGTTTCATGTAGCATCTCAAACGATTGCAAAGGATGTCAGCATACCGAGCCGGCACGCAGGTCGAAAGACCAGTCGTAGCACGTGAGCCTACGAAGCACAGCTTGTTCGACTTTTCGGTTGTTAGTGAGCTGTCACTTAGCCTGAGTGACAGTTTTGGTAGATTAGACTTACGATTAGCTGCAAATTCTTTGGTTTGTAGCGACTCTCATTCTCAATAACAACGTAATGGCCAGAGCGAGCGATTCTAAGCTGGGAATGACGGCTCTGCAGATAGAAGCTGAACTGATTCGGAGCGGTGACAGTATAATAAATGCATAGCCCCGGTGACAAGTTGTACTCGCTATCATGCGATTCGAAAAACCTTGCGTGGTGACGCTTTCCGACAACGATGACGGTAAGCTTAGGGGCACACGGTCTTTTTTTCTTCGTCGATGCTTCTTTGCAGGCAGCATAGATTTGGGGAATTTCTTCGTCCTTGACCATTCCATACTGGCTTTTATTCACACCGTCTCGATGAAAGAGAATGTGTGCTGGGAATACAGATTGCTTGTCATAATACGCAACTAGTCTTTCAGCCATCATGCCTCTGAGGTCATCCACGAACTCATGATATGCCAGTATGATCGTTAGAAATTGACACGATATGCTTACCTCAGTGTTATTCGTTTGAAGTCTCGCAGACGCAAGATACGTAGTCATGTTTGGACCGAAAGATGCTACAATGCCAGCAAGAGATGGACAACCAGGATCGCGGCCTTGACCAGAATGCGTGACATCAGCACCAACAATCATCGTGCGCTTGTTTATAGCGACCTTAGGGATTAGTGCATGATTAATTCCGCCTTGTTTGAAATTTATTATCATCCTGCTTCGCATCAGTGTCAATTCACCACCGAATCAGTGAAGGTGCTTACGCAAGATTACCCAACAGCTTCTGGTCCACATTGTCGGGATTGCGAGGATCTGGCTCTTTCTTTTTCTGATGACCACCTGGCTGGCCCGGAGGACCCTTCGCAGTGCTGATTTCGGGAACCGGAAGTGTTTTCACGATGGCCTTTGAGGTGACGCAAGCAGTAGCCACACCTTGAATACAGTCACCCCACCATTTTACATCGGCGTACATCTTGACATCCTTTGAAGGCAGAAGAACGATGATCGAGTTGGGCTTGATTGTTTCGTTCTTCGCAGTGAGCTCCGTGAATGCTTTATTGAGTATAGTTCTCACACGTGCTCGACGGCTGATGGCGCTGTTGTCCGCCCTCAGATCCACTGACACGTGGTCATGGGAAAGAGCTTCAAAGCCATACCGTCTTAAGTCCTTTTTCAGAGCACCCACAAATTTGTCGACTTGAAGTCCAAGTCTTTCGGTTACGGGACCAATCTTGACATTCTGCAATTTTAAAGTTGGACATGTGGGCTTCTCGTGAAAATCCCCGCCAGCAGCTGGACCTAGAAGATCCCAAGAAGCTCTGACTGTAGAGACGGTTGTCCCGCCATACCTGAGCTCTGGTTGCTTGAGAGTTAGAGCTTTACTTGACAAAATGTTTTTTTTTTCGACCGTGATGCCGAATTTCTATTACGGTTAGTGGTCTCCTTAGCTCATGATGGAGACCTTACCTTGTAGAAAGATTCACCCTTGACTGCAAGTCCGAGATAACTCTGAGCAATTTCCCGTGAAAGCTTGATATTGTCCTTAGGCTTTTCCTTTTTTTTTTTCTTTTTTTTTCTCGAGATCCTCAACATGTCATCTGTGAATGCATTGTCAATTTTCCCAGGCAACATCTGCCATGGCACAATTTCGAGCTTGTCTGCAGGATACCACCGGTCTTTCGGCGTTGGACCACCCAGATTGACGCAGACCGCATCTTTATCAAAAGTGTCAAGCCTTGGGCAAGCTAGCTTCCGATCAGTGCACGGTCCAATGGTAGCTTGAGTATCGGTATACCTCTTTCCATCTACCGTAAAACTGTCTACTTTCTCTTTTTCTCGTCTTCGAATTCGACGCCTGAAACAGTTTTGTCACTCACTTCCCATATCACTCGCTTCATTCCTGTCTTGTGAGCTTCCACATCTCACTGAAAAATGATTCTCAGCCTCTTGACTTGTCCGTCCAGTCTCGCACTCAAAGGTAATTTCCGATGCCCGCGAATCTTCAGCCACTGCGCCAAATTAATGGCGGGGTAGAAAGCTGAAGTTGCAAGGTTGACAGTGAGGAGAAGCGAGCCAATTCCCGGACGCATGGACGTGAAGAAACCAGTGGCAAGCCAGTGCTCGCCGTTCCTTGTATACCCGCTGTATTGTTGAATTGCCTCATCTGTTGGAAAGAACTTCTTGCCCTAACGGCCCCCGTTGAAGCTCGGGCTATTGATAAGCTTCCAGGAAAGGATATTGAGGGTTCTCAGGTCGTCGTCAGGAAGATACTCGCGGTCCAGGCTGCCTTTCTTGGACGAAACGTGGTTCAAGGATTGCACATCCAGACTCTTTTCAAATAGATCCTAGTTTGCACCAGATCTGTTGAAGAGTCGCCTGGACTACGAGTGCGATCATGTGGGGCCAGGTAATAGTTCTCCCTTTCGTCATCTGTTATTTCGTCCCTCTGGTAAAGCTGACCTGCGGCTACTATGTAGTTGTAGAAATCAGATGCGTATGGTACATCGTGGGGGGGGGATTGTAACATAGATTCAATGATAGCGCGGCGAACTTCCCGTTTGGATGGAACATGTCCGTTGATGGGTCCAATATCAACGCGATACCTTCGAAGGTCCGCATCTTCGTTCACGTGAACTCTGAAGAATTTGGCTCGAATGTCTGTCTGAGTACCTTCTGATGAAGCCAGAATTTTTTCCTCCGGCTCAGCAAGCTCGAGAGCAGCTTTCGACCACTTATCTCTGTTCTCTTTTGTTTTCTTCTTCGCCTGTTTCTGCTCGTCGTTCGGAGCGTCGAAGACCAGAGCGTTACTGATAGTCAGCGATTCCATGCTCAATTCTAACTCTGCGCGCGAGGCAGTCACAAGAGATGTGTCGATCATCGGCTGTGTATTGATTTGGGATGGCTGGCCGAGCGTGGGTCGTCCGGGCGTCTCCCGATTATTGGCGTTGCGAGGATCTCCACTTCCACGGCCTTGGGCTCTCTGTCCTCCTTGATTCGGTTCGCCGCCTCGACTTCCGCCTCGACCTCCGCCTCGATCACATTGACCTCTCTCATCATCCCGAAATCCCCGCCAAGACATGACTTTCCAGGGCACCAGACACGATTGACTTGAGATATTTCAATCCTAAGCCAAAACTGTGGGCCACTCTGAATGGGTATCGTCACTCCTCCTGAAGGTGGCTACTTAATATGCATCATCATGTCTGCTTCGTACCGCCACCTAAAAGATACGATGCATCACCCGGTACGCACTGCCTGACTGGCACTGATTGCAAGTACTTAGCACCTGAAGTGACCTGTCTGCTCGAGGCACACTGTATTTCCAGAAAGAGAAAGTATCAATAAAGCGGCCGCTTCCGTGCCTACAGCAGCGTAGGGCGCTCTCCAAGGGCTATGGATGACATGAACGAACCAGATGGCATGCCTGACTAGCAACAAGCCGAATGAGCATAAGAGAAATTTCAGGCGCAGCACGAGATGCAAAGACTTTGGGCAACCGCAAACCGCAAACCTGCTTACTATGATGGCACCTTTCAGTCATTCGCCAAGCTCGCCTGCTGAATATGCATTGGACAGGCCTTGGGACTTGGAGAAGCAGGCAACAAATAGCTTGGTGATTCATCCTTGATTATCGAATCACCAGCTTGGCGTGAGCGACCTGGAAAGAGAGGCTTTTTCCGAAAGGCACACTGACGTCAAAATGTAAAGGGAGCAGGCGGTATTATGCGCGTGATCGCAAGGCATTCAAGAAGCAAATCTGTAAACAGTGGCGACGTTGCACAAGCAGAACTTAGTTGAAAATTGCGAGTGCAATGCCTGTCACAGTACCAAGGTCGGAAAACAGCACTTTCTTATCGCCTCCTTCCAGATTGGCTGAATAGACGCCTCCCAAGATGTCCGTCATGTACATCCTCCTGTTTCTGACGTCCAGATCAAGGCCAATTCCTTCGTGGAGTTTGCGAACAAGAACCTCGTGTGAGACTTTCTGCCCTTTCCTGGGAATCCGGGCTCGGTTGACAGTGTTACCAAGTGGGATGCTGTACAAGTCAGCCAGGTCCAATAATTAGAGCATACAACATACTCTCCCCGATCGGTCCAGTATAGGTAGCCCTCAGCTAGATCCAGGCAGAGGTCAATTGGTTCTGGCAGATGCTCGAACAGAACCTCGATGTCTTCACCATTTTGCCCACCACCGTCTATCGGACACCTTAATATCTTGCCCTTTCCGCCTTTCGGAGGACCTTTTTGAGACCAATATATATATCCTGCCTCCTCGTCAACCTGTATGCCAACGCACCACCGCAGATAATCCGCCCGATGTTCTGCAACTTCCACATCTCCATTCTTTACGAGCATCTCGACATTCTCCCCGTCGAATTCACTGCGCATGACGCGCATACCCTCTCTATCACACCAATACAGCTTCTTGCTCTTTTCTGCAATGACCAGTTGTTTTGGGGTATGTGTCTTTGCCCCTGGCTCGATGACCGTTACGATATTCTTCCCATCCAAATCGCACCTTTGTATGCTGCCAGTATTCGTCCAGCCCTCAGCGCTCGGGTGCCCCATGTTCGTCCAGAATATGTAGGAGTGATTCGAACAGACTGCTATACCATCTGGGGCAGAATGAAGACCTGTGACTAGGTCGTAGCCATCTGTGCCATCGGACAGGCAGGTAAATATCCTTCCGCTGGCTGTATTGCGGTCGTCTGAATCGCCTTGGTCTAGGATGTAGAGGCGCGTGTGGGGCATTATGGTCAAAGGAAGCCCTGCTGTTAGCAATAGAAAGAGAGTGTAGCAATGCGATACTAGGTACCTGTTGCTGGCATATAGACGCGACTCGTGTTGACTGAAATCACCTCATGGCGAGTTCGGAGACCCGACGTCAGTGGCCGGCTGGGCCGGCTCTTGTAAGCGGCATGCATAGTTCTGTGACGTAGTCATAGGTCTGCTGATCCTATACCAATTAACAAACACCGGCTCAGACTCAGAGGGAAACCTGAGAATATAGAGATTGCTGTCTTGGACGCGAGAAAGGGGGACGTGAGCTGTGAGGTCATGCATAGCTGACTCTGAGCCGGCGATCCTGCAACACCAACCCACGTGACGTAATCTGCCACTCCAATCTGAACTAATATTCCCGGTCATGTACTTTCTGTATCGATGATGGAAAGTTTGAGACATATCCCTTCTGGGGCCAGATCCTCTCGTAAGGGTGCCCAGGTCTATCAAAGGTACGTTGTCATCCTATCACAGCCTGCTATTTGCTGTCTGTTTTTGTTTACTTGGTGCAATCCTCGTGCAACCCAGCTAAGCGAGACGATAAGGGGGCCAGGACTACTACTACAAATGAATCATGGTTCATGAGATGACCTCAAGACTCTTTGGCAACCATTATTCACAATCAATCCCTGAATATAATATGTGCCACACACAAGTAAGCGGAATCTCATCTTCACAGATCACATTCGGGGTTCATTTACATATTGCATTATTCTCCTGTGTTGATTAAGAGTCCGCCATGTATGGGTACTAACGTGGGGTATGATAGTGCAACTACAATCTGATAGTATAAACGTTATCTGAGTGAGTTTCTCGTACAATTGGCGACAATCAAGGGCAAGTAGGAAGGAATCATGCTCCTGGTATCTTTGTTTGATGATGTCCGCAGCCTGTTAAGGTCAGCCAGAATCCAAATCAGTGACCGACATAGTGGGTTGGTACCTTTTCTGCGACTGCATAAGCAGTTGCTGATAGATGAGTCCCTGGTATCAATGGCATGATAGAAGCATCGACGACGCTCAGGTGCTTCGTACCATATACCAAAAGCTCTGGACTAACAACCCCACCTAGATGTCTCGGCATCATGGACAGCGTCCCGGAAGTATGCGCAAAACTCGGATTGACGCTGTTCCTGATCAAAGCTTCAAGTTGAGCATCACTTGTTAAATTCGCAGTCGGTGCAGTCTCAACTGGACCCAAAGATTGATGGGCTGGCGTGCGAAGCCACTCGCGAATTGACTTGATGATCTCCACAAATGTCTTCACATCGATGGGATCTGATAATCCGCCTGCATCGATAACGACTTCTCCGTACGGATCTCCGGGGTTGAGGTTGATTGTTCCGCGACTAAGAGGTTTCAAAACCACGGCTGGCGCTCCAGTACCGCCTCCGAATGGCATTTCCATGCAAGCTGCTCGGTCTGAGGCGAAGGAGTCGATGACGAGAGCTCTTTGTGCTTTGTATCCAGCAATCAAAGTCTCATCGTAGCTAGCTGGAAGACCACTTGTGCCATCTACAGCGGATGCTGATGCGATAATGTCTTTCCACTTTGAAGTGAAAGAGCGAAGAGGGAGAAAGACTCCAGAGTTCGAAGCCGCCATAGTCCTTGGACCTGTTGCTTGTCAGGTTCACTTTATTCAGTAGTGTCACGCCTTACCGGTTCTGTTAGCATAGTACTCTGCCATGGCACTTTCGTAGAAGGGATTTCCAGGCGTCATCATCGACGGGTTTGGAGTAACATTTTTCAGATCTGTCTTTACTGTGAGCAGTTGTTCCTTGCGGGGAATCGAGACACATACACTGCCATGCGACAAACACGTTTGGATGGTCTTGTAGGTTTGCACCTACACCGGGAAGGTCAACTTTTTGCTTGATCCCAGCAGCTGCCAGGAGACTCGTCGGTCCAACACCGCTGCGTTACAGGATCTGGGGAGAGTGAGCGGCACCAGCAGCGAGGATCACTTCGACCTTGGCCTCGACGCACAGAACTCTTGCTGAAGTAGAGTTCCTGTCTAGAAGGTAAGTCCGGTTGCCACCAATTCGTCCGAAAAGATGACCTCCCTGACCTTTTGTCCGACAAGAAGATGAAGGTTCGGTCTGGTTTTGGCGGGATCGTAATACGCTGTGCGAGCAAACGATCGAGTTTCGGAAACTGGATCCTCCGAATTTGGAATCCAGGCAAGACCAGATGCATCACCGCCATTTACTTCTTTAGATGGTTTGACGCCCGTCTCGAGCCAAGCCTTCCACTGAATTTCTTCGCACGTTAGCCAATAGCACTTGACAATATTAGAGGAATATTTACTCTGGTCTGGCCATTGGTATCGTGGATACGAAGAGTGGACCGGTCCATCTCCATATGCACTTTTGTCGTAGGAAATATTGAAGTCTTTCAACTCCGGGATGGGAGGTGTGAAGGTTGTGCTCTGTGTATTGTCAAATGGTGTTAGGAATGGCTCTGGAACTCTACTCACTTTGCGGAAATATGGAAAGATGCCTTCCCAATCCCATCCAGGATTGCCTAATTTGGCCCAATTGTCGTAATCTTCTGCTGCTCCTCTGTCGAAGAACATGCCATTGACAGCTATAATACCGCCAACAACAGCTTCTGTGGAAACCGTCGTGGTTCTGTTGTTCATGAATGGCTGCGGAGTGGATGTGATCACAAAGAGATAGCTCGACAGTGATTTAGGGACATCGGCAGATATGAGTACACCTGGGTCGTCGTTGTCCAGGTATCCGAATTCGACGACAAGAACAGTTTCTGTGAAAAGGTCAATTGCCGTGGCACCATGAACACACAGGATGATATACTTGACAACTCCTCAGATAGCCGGTTGCCGACCGTGAGACCGCTGGTGCCTCCCCCAATAATGACATAGTCGTATGACTTCTGCAGTGTAGATGCATCTCTCTCAACAGTGGCGAACTTGTAGGGCCGAAAGGGCGACGACTCAGTGACGCTGGCAAGAAGAGGCAGTACGAAGACAGCTTTCGCTGCGAAAGAATATTTAAGAAATTTCATTTTGAGGCGCATGATACGTTTGTATGAGGTGCCAAAGCTGGAAGTTGGAAGCAAACACCATTTTGAAGTATCGAGGGGGAATTTTTCGCTTGGGAAAGTTGAGTAAACAGGGCAAAAAAGCAAGGGCATGTAAGAGAAATTGACTTTCCGGAAACTAGCATCTTGACATGCACGTCTCGCTTTTAGAAGACAAATCAGAAGGCATTCTTGAAATGATGCATGAGGGATAGATCAAACATTAGACGAAGTACCCAGTCGTGCTCGTCCGATCGTAAGTCAGCAAGGTCTTGCTTTTGCCCCCAGTACAAAGATGAATTGAAGCTTAGGTAAATGGGGTGGTACAGCGGCTCAAAGAGAAATCACCAGGAATGGGACGATACGTTACCCGAACGGAAGATCTCCCAGGTACCAGGGCGGGGTAATTTCCATCTCCATATTGCCGGGCCCAGAACAGTTGACATCGGACCGATATGTGGTCGAAACAACGATGTAGGACTATGGCCACAGTATGAGAGAGGGCACCATGCTATCAAGGCTCTGAAAGCTGAGATAAAGATAAGAGACCTAAAGAGCTCGAGTGAAAGTACCTAGAGTCGAGATATTTGTCACGTGTATGGTTATGTAAGCTCGAACTCAGGAACTGGATGGCATTTTCAAGTCACTATTATACTCTCCCACACGAACAGAGAAGTTATGGCACACACGCATTACGCGATCACACGCAGAGCCACCTCGATGGTACGGTCGAGGATGAACGCTCCACTACCTTGAAAAATGACGGCGGCTGTCACCACCTTAACGTCGCAGATGGACTCTCATGCGAAGCCAGCCATGCCAGCCGCTCCCCGATCAGACACTCACTCAGGAACTGGATTAGCACCCTTCTTGATTCGAACCCAGTACATGTCAAAGGGCGCGAAGATGCCAACAGTGAAGAATGAAATAGTAACCTGTCAAGACGCGCGATAGACACCGCCACCACCACCCATGAGGCTCTTTTGCGATTCTCTCGAGATCTCGACGCCAAAAAGCAAACCAGTCGACAAGATTATGCGTTTCACGTCTCGATGCAAGCGACAATTCATTTACCTCGAACGCTCGCTTAGGTCAACAATTTAAATCTGTGGATGTTTATCCCGTTTCGGACAAGAGCCGCGAAGCTAACCCCTGGAAACAATTTGATATCTAGAAGAAGTCCCCCCTGAGCTTTGGAGATAAGATTCGAAATCCTCCACCTTCTGTCCCTGGCCAACAAGAAAGTCGAATGAGATGCACGTCTTCTTGCGAAGAAACGCGAGATCTCTTATCATCATCATATGAGGAAATGAGTATCACGGCCCAGTCATCTCGTTTGTGGAGGCTTACCCGCATTTCATCCTGGATAGAACTTCTTGAAGGGTTTCTTGACCCACCAAAACTTTGCAATCAAGATCTTCGAGCAGATTCGAGGCCGATCAACACGGAATCAAATTTGCAAGTCAAAATCATCCTCGCTCTATGAAAATATGTTCAAGGCTGTAGGCACCATGTTTGCGTTCAGTCTCCACTTGCTGCAGTCCCATGCTATCATGTCTTCTTCCTTAAAGTGTCTTTTCCCATATCCTTTGCTTACCGATGTTTCTTCGTGAAGCAGTTTCGCTCCAGTCATTCGTTCATTCCGCCTGCGTTAAGAATTTGGCTGTGCCACCTTACATTCGTTTTTGATTTCAGAAGTGACCATTGGACTGGACTACCAAATATCCAAGATAACAGACTTCTATACGCAGAATGCGTTACCACACTCTTTTCTATGCAAGCCTCTTGCCAACCACAGTCTTTGCGCAGTCGTCGGTGCCTGTTCCGTCGGGGGTCGCTCACCATTCAGGTATTCCTCTTGGAGGAAACTCCTCACGTGGGCATAACTTTACCTAGTAAGTTGGAAATGGTGGAATTTGGGGGGTGTTCTAATTTTGCGACAGCCCAGTCGTTCCAAGTAATGTTACAGCGAATACATTGTCGCTTAACCTCAAAAAGCATCAACCTACCGGCTTCTCCACTGGACTTCCAACACAGCAGTCCACGAACGTCACCGGAGTACACATCGCCACGTCCTATGATGGTTCAAAACACAGCTCGCCAACGCGCACACCACATGGACCAGAGACAAAGCCTATAGGAGCTCTTTATGTTAATCAAACCGCTACTCATGCTGGCCCAACAGAGACAGGCGGAGTTGCTCATTCTGGAACCGGAGGTTCTGCAGGATTTGGGAAGCCAACCGGAACTGGTAGCAATCCATCTGCCTACAGCGTTGAGCCTGCTCTTTCCTCGACTGGCAGGATACCAATTCCAGTGACCAAAGGATCTAGCCCGCACTTTATCAACAGCACTGTTGCCGTCAGCCCATTTCAATCGAGTACTGGGTACCCCCCTCATGCGGGCACTGGAGCTTCTTCTGGCTTTGCAATGCCAACTGGTTCAGGTAATGTGCGCCCAACAGGAGCATCTTCAGGCTTCGCTAAGCCAACTCACCACACTGTTGCCAACACCTCAACTTCCACGTCGACAAGTGCACGCCTCCCCTTCACGCAAGGCAATGGCTTCCACTTCGCGAACTCGACATCTGCACTAGCAGGTGCGACAGGCACGGGGGCATCTGGGTATGTAAAACCGACGAAAACCAGAATCATCTCTGCCTTCCCTACCGCATCCGGACATCCATCATACTCGACGCCCTCCCAACATCAGTCGAACTCCACCTCAGCCCACGCCGCATTCCCGACTGCCCCCTTTCCCACTGGAGCATACTCGAGTGGTATCTTTTCGACCATGACCTCCACCGCCATGGTCATTCCAACCTCATCTGGCCATCTCCCCTACACCAAGTCAACTGGGTTCGTGTTCTCGAACAGGACATCGACGGTTCTGGCCACTGGCATTGAGCCTATGTCGTCTAATCCTTTAGCTACGGCTCTACTGTCGACTGTCATTCTCTCCACAGGCAGCCCAATTGGCATCATATCCAGCGGAACTGCTCCTGCCTATTCCAAGCCAACTACGGCTCTTTTAGTGAACTTCACATCGAGCGTCGTGCCCAGCGGGTCATATTCTGTAGCAGCAACAAGCCTCTTGGTGACCGCGACCGAGTCCAGCTCATCTGTTCCCACGTTTCCGATTTCTAGCACCCAACCGGCGAACTCAACGACGATCGCAAAGATATACCCGAGTACCGGAGCAGCAATCTCTACAGCTGCACCTTTCCCCACAACGATGATCACCAAAGCTTCCCCGACGAGCGTGATTGCATCCACTGGATTTGTCGCCTCGACTTCAAACCAAGCCTCTCCTTCTCATGTTACCATCCCTCAATACTATCAGTGTGGAGGAATCAACTTCAAGGGTACGGGAGTATGCGCAAAGGGCAGCTTATGCAAGAAATGGAATCCCTACTACCACCAGTGCGTGGATGAGAGATATGCCTAGAGCGCTGCCCTACGAAAGGAGGAGTGGCGGACGACGAAATAATTTCTGGACGTAGTGTTTATTATGCGCGCTATGCGCACTCTTTCCTTTCTTGATGACATCATTACTTACTTTCGTTTGAGGCAGCGACTTTAGGTTTCACTTCATTTCTGTACAGAATATACAATTCTTTGGGCGGATTAGATAGATAGGGTTAACCTCAGTTATTGGTTTAGATTTATGACATACTGGTTGAGCTAGACCATTAGCTCCTGGAGTCTGGGAGTTGCATAGAATCTGACAGCTTGTTGTGTTTATTGCCTGACCTTGCGAATTGTTCTCGTTTATTCAGTTGCAAGTCTTGCTAAAGTTCGGTGAGTGCTCATTGATCAATATTGAAGGGTAAGCGGTTTGAGCGTGTTGAAGGGGATATTCTGATCAATTCCACTTACCGTCTCGAGATTGGACGATGTAAGCCTTCATGCGCGCGACAACAATGCAGCTAAGACCCTGCCACCGCTGCTTTTTCCTATCAAGGGGCTCGCTTAGCCCTTCAATCTTCGCTCTCCCTTCTCGTCACTGAAAGCTTAGTTGATGTAAGCGTCACCACCGACGCCTGATTAAAAGTGCCAGACGTGTTGCGAGATATATGCGGTTGTGATTCTCCATCCTTCGACCGAGCTTCTGTTCCCAGGATTCGGCGAGCCGCTGCAAGTCCGCAAATCTCGGCGGCTGCTGACCCCTGACATCGGTATCCGCATGTGCCCCGAAACATCAGACGAAACACGGCGGGGCCAAACAAGATAACGACCCGCCGTTCAAGAAACAAATAGATTGGAGACCCCCACTCGTCATCAATTTTAAGAACAAAGCCCCTTGTTATCCCGAGGTTTGTTGAATCTTGATGCGATGGCATTCGAGGCGCTTATGAGGCAGACCCGACGCCATGGGCCACAGTGCTTGGGGCTTGTCATGCTTGGCAACTTCTCAACTTTATTTGCTACGTTCTAGCGAAAACATATGCGGCGAAGTGCCAAATGTGGGAAGTAGTGATGAAAGAGGACGGTCTGCGAAGAAGCTTCGACTCCATAAGTGAGACAGCAAATAACTGGCTGTGTGGGCCTGGGCTGACGAACTGAGCGTTGCTGCTCATATAAACTATCGTCTCTCTCCTACCACATGTTTCTTGTTCTCCTCAAGCATTTCCGAAATCTCTCGTCCTTGCAAGTACATTCTTTTTGGTCCTACGACCCTCACATTCTTTTGCCTCATCCATTACATTCATTACAGCTGTGCTGGTCATTGTTCTCAGAATCTACCTTCAGCCACTCCCAACCAACATCTTCATTTGATCTTCCAACCGTCAAGATGCAATATACATCCGCCATTCTCATCTCGGCCGCTGGCCTATTGAGCACAGTCTCAGCCCATGGTGCTATCACCTCACCAACACCTCGTGCCGCTGGTGATGCTATGAAAGCAGCTTGCGGTACCCAGGTCTACTACAACCAGGCATCTGATTCCTTTGGAAACATCCAGGGAGAACTTCAAGTTGCTGCCTCCCAGACAGACTACAACGCCGAGGCCTGCAACATCTGGCAATGCAAGGGTTACCAGTTCGCCGATGTCGACACCGCAAACATCCAATCATGGACTCCTGGACAAGTTGTCGACTTCAAGTTTGACGTTCGTGCTCCCCATGCTGGCACGGCAAATGTTTCTATCGTGAACACTGCCACCAACACGATCATCGGTAGCCCCTTGATCACTTACTCTGATTTCGGCAATAACGCCTATGCCATCCCAGCAAACCAGACCTCATTCTCGATCACCATCCCATCCGATCTTGGAACCACTTGTGCCACCGCAGGTGCTTGTGTTGTCCAACACTTCTGGGATGCCAGATCCATCGACCAGACCTACGAGTCTTGCGTCGACTTCACCGTCGGTGGATCCGGGTCCAGTGCCCCAGTTGCATCATCTTCTGCTGCCGCTCCAGTCGCTTCCTCCACCGCTCCAGTGATATCCTCTGCCGCCCCTATCGCTTCATCTGCTGCCTCAGCCCCAGTAGCAACCAGTGCCCCAGTTGAGGCCTCCACAACCGCCATCCCATCCAGTGTCCCAACTACCCTTCAAACTCTTGTCCGCCCAACCACCACTGCCGCCGCGACCACCGAGGCCGCTGCACCTGTCGCAACTACCGCACCAGTTGACGAGGAGGATGACTGCGAGTAAGTCTCCTTCATTGACAGACAACAAGGGGACGCAAAAAGAGGAGCACAACAGCAAAGACACAGGCTCGATCGAGACGTCGATTCGAGCTTGTTGATGCTCACTTGATTTCTTGTATATATATGATAGATATGATGGAGTATTTTCTGGATGATGTGATGTGTTGAGATGATTGAGTATCACCCACTTGGGTTGATGCTCGTGTATATATCACTTGGCTGGAATTGATTTCCCTGTTTAGACTGCACCTCTTTGATCCCTCTATTCTTGTGACGACGTTTGTGATGCAGTTTTGAGTTGTTCCGTACTCCATCCTTTTGCATGTGGCTGGACGTATTGGCCGTGGAGCTGAAGTCTATGCCATGTGCGCGACGCCCAACATCCGGATTTCCGGGAGTCAGTAGAGTCTTTGACGAGGTAGAACGCTTTCAAGTGAGATAGAAGTGATATATTTCAAGCAGAACCTGAAAACTTGATCAAGTCTCCGACAAGGAGCACGCAAACAGCATTGGGGATTAACTGGTTTTTCTACACCATAATGTCCAGCTGATATCTAGGCTCACCATTTATGCTGCTCAAATCGTCTCAATCGACGCCCTGCAGCAATCGAAAAATGCTCAATTTCGCTCGTCGATGTCAAGCACGCTGAGGCGCAGATCAAGGTGCTTGGCTGTTCATGAACCTTGTTGAGCGATCGACGAGCGGAGAAGGATCAATGATTCAGTAAAGCAGCTATTCTAACCATCCGCAGAAGCTCATCTCAAAGTTCTCTTGCGAATCTGCACATTCACAGGCAGGCCATTCTTTCATGTTGATTCTACCCGTATCACGTGAATTATCCAATTTCATTCTCCCCTGAAAGCCGTGCTACTTGTACTCTTCGGCCATGAGTGGGCAACCCCTACTATATTGCCAAATCTCGATATGTACTCCAGTCGTAGCTCTATGAGCACATCGTTCGGGATTTCGGCTGGCAAGTGTTCACGTGCTTCCTTCGCTACCGACTTCCCCCTTTTCGCCTCGCTACTGCCCGTAGTGTCAATAAATGAAAATGCTTCTTCCAAACCAAGCATCGCCCCTCCCCTACGATAGAAAAGACCACTAGAGCGTTCGAAGTATCCCAGAAGGTAATCACTCAGCTCATTCCGTCACATTTCAATCTTTCTCTTGCTCCAACCTGCCATCGAACATGAACATCGCTCATTATCTCCGGGGGGCTCTTCTCGCACCGTCACCTCTCAAACCTCAGCCAAGCTCAGCCATAGATTACCTCCTGGATGCAATGACTTCCCTTTTGCGGCTATGACCTCTCCTCGGTCCCAACTTCTGGCCTTTGCTGCTAACCGATTCAACATGCATCAGAACGTATGACGCGCTGGCAACAAATTGATGTATTCTCTTCCTACCACCTATGTCCATAGTCATCAATCAATTTCTGCACAAGCTTGTACATCTGCCCTGCCATCTCTCTTGCTCCTTTCTTATCCTCCCCTCTACCGATATTTCCAGCAAACCGATCAGGTTCCCACCTCAGCAGCTCTTTTCTCAACCAGTTCAGCCCAAACGTCCCATTTCCTCTGAACAATGTCAACAATTCATGACGACAGATTCGGAGCCATTCAACTTTCACGCACGTGTCTTCTCTGCACTGGGCAGCTTTCGACAAAAATTGCGCCGGGTTGGAAAATGCAGCTGTTCCAATTTCATCCAAGAAGTACTTTTCACAAGCACGAGACCAGTCTGCATACGGGGTTGACGTGGAAGAAGCAGCGAGTAGTGCCTCGATTGTGTCCCAGATCTCTGTTTCTTGAGTCTTGGTAATCGGTGGAGGTACATCTGGCTTCACATCGCTAGCCCTCATGTTCGAGGGAATGGGACGAGAAGGTGGCGGCGAGAGAGATGGGGACGGGGCTCTTCGCTCACAGCGTCCAGCATGTAATGCCTCGTTCTCCCATCCGGGGCCGTGGTCGAATGGAGCTGAATCAGTTGGTTCGTACAGTTGTTTTTCCACTGGACGATGTTTCATGCATTTCTTTCTTGCTTTCTGTGGGCGAGTCTGAAGAGGATTGCGTCGTTTCCGAAATTTTCTGGCTTCTTCAAGTTGCTGGGGAAGTTTGCGGTTCGGACTGTTTCGCGGCTCTTCAAACTGCTTAAGTGTACCTCCTTTGGGAAACCTAAGATTCAAGGTGAACTTATACTCAGGACATAGTATATCTTCCATCATATCAGGCTCTTGAAATTGTTTCCAGTAGTCATCGAGGTTTTCATGATCGCCCCACTTCTCATTCTCATTGATCATTTCTCTCAAGCGATTACATTCAAGTCGTAATGGAGCAAGATCAGCGTTGTTATTGTGTTCGAGTTGTTGCCAATAGTCTGCAGAGGATGTAAAGCCGCCCCAGTTTTCGTCCATAGGCTCCACTTTGACTTTCCTTTTCGTGTAGAGGGGCTGAATGTCTGCAAGCTCGTTGTACTCAAAGTGCTGCCTGTACCCTTCTGGTGTGGGTGTTGTATTTTCGGTATCTGATCCGTCACCTGGAGTGGCAGCTGCTGTGTTTGGCTCTACGGAGGGCTCAAACTGCTTCCAGTAATCCTCTGCATCCTCGTGATCGCCCCAGTCTACCTCCTATTCTTGGAACCCTTGCATTGGTTTGCCCTCCAGATGCACCTCCGGAATGAACAAAGTCTCTTGTCCATCACCAGACACTTGCATGGCACGACTCCCCGTGTCTGCCAGGTCATTGCAAAGAAATCTTTCCGAGCTTAGCCCTGTTTGTTCCCCGAGCTCTGCCTCTGGAGTCGCTTCCAGCTCTGCTCTGAGGTCTTCCTCCAGTAACGCCTCTAGTCTTTGAGCCTCTGCTGCCATCTTGGCCCTCAATTGAATCTTGAGTTCTGCCAGACTGAGAACTTTGTCGTTGCTCCTCTTCCTCTTTTGTTCCCGCTCGACATCGGAACTTGGGCCATCGTGTTGTTTCGATGGCACTTGACCATGACTCTGATCCTGGCAGTTGAAGTTCTTGATGTTCTCGTTCTTTTGTTCAACTCAGCATTATGTCGTTTGTTCCGTTTCGGCGTCTTCCAGAACTACTACTTTCGGTTTACCAATTGCGTGATCGGATGGCGAAGGGATACTATCTTGGCTTTTGCCCCATCTTTTGCCCCATCTTTTGCGTTTCTTTGATTCTCCAGCACCAAATGAAGCAGGAGAAGTCCCAAGGGTTGGCAGTGCAGGAAACTCCTCCGCTCGCTCGTCCACCCCGTATGGTACCTCTTGCGAAGCCTCCGCTTCAACAGTGTTGGGTTTTCGCCCCCCACCAGCTGGTTCAGGCTGTACATTCTCAATCGTTTTACCACGCTTTGCTGGCTCGTCCATTTCCAAACTTTTTGTGTCAGGCGAGTTCCTACCACCCTGCTTTGCGTGGGACCGTCGTTGTCATTTTGCAGCTGCCTCACTGGCAAGACGATCGGCTCTTGTGATTCTTGGACGACGAGCGTGAATCACAATGCGAGCATGCAGAATTGTTGCGTCTTTATCTGATTGAGCAGCTCGATCAGGTGTGGGAATCTGGGCTTTCATTGCAAGCACTGTCTTTGACGTTGGGGTACCTATGTGCCTACCGCCATCCATTTTCGGTGTAAGACTCGTTACCTTCACAACCTTGTCAAGGACGACATGTTTTGAGTCCGAACTCTTTGCTTTGTAAGTTTCAGCTTCGAGACGAGCTTTTTTGGTTATTCTGACCTGTCGAGGTGCAATGAGATAGAAGTTGGATTTCTTCGAGAGAGACGAGCCAGTAAGCACTACCGGCGTCTTAGGTGTCCTTGGAGATCGTCTTGGTGACGCCCTGGTATACACCGGCCCAGGAGCCGTTTTGCGAGATTCGTCGCGCGACATATCTTAGATGCTGGGTGTATAGGCTCGAATTATAGCGTATTTGACTGGCACCGGGGACTGTGAGAAGTCTTGCACGAGGCCTCAGCGTTATGATCACTTGTTACAGATTGGTATGATGCTGATCCTGATGGTTAGGTGCTAAATGCATTGAAATCAAAACCTTCTGAGTTCGCTCCTTTGTCTCGCGGATGTAGTGGAGGGCTTCTAAAATTTGGGGCAAGTTTCTTTGTACTGGTTTCGTTCGGAGACACTTCAATGCCAGGAGTACTGAAATAACACGCTGAACAAAGAAATGGATATATGATTAGGAACCGCTCCATATCCGTATTTGGAAAAGAGTCGAATTGCAAAAGGACCTCAAGCCCGGAAGCCAATAGTCAATCCAATCAATGAGCAAAGAAGAGGGAGGAGGAGGATCAAGGTCGTTCGTCATTCCCTTGAACCCTCTAAATCCTATGGTAACATAGCTGCTTCGCCATAGAACTTCTCGAGATGTTACATCGTCAGTCGATCTGACAAAGTGATATAACGTACATGTGTGTATACATATCATACAATGGATCCCAAGGCCATCTATACGACCATCTTATGCTGCTTCGGGTCCGGATTTCGCTCTCCGATCGTTCATATCAACGAGATACCCAGCCAACAATCATTTCCCTTGTTTGTCACTCCACCAGCCCGGAGTCCCCCACGACGAACCCGCCGCTGCATACGCACCGTCAACATAGCACAAAGCATTGCCGTGCGCCAGACGGCCCTGTCTCGCTTCCAAAAGCGAGGGCTTAAAGTCCGCCACCTCAGCAATACCGGTAATCCTCGCGACAACCAAGACATGATCACCGACTCTGATCAATCCTCCACCCTGTCGGTCACCCTCTCCTAGAACTCTACACTCCAAGACGGCCTTCACGGCAGCGCTTTCGATCCTGGGGAGGTGGACATCCGCCTTCTTGGCCCTTTGTATCGTGTGTATCCCTACTTTCATATCTTCCGCCTGTGCCGCGAGATCGAATGCCGTGATTGACATCTGCATATTGCCTTCCGGATCTTTCTTGCCACTCTCACTCCCATTTTCGCCTTCTAAACTGGTAGTATGCACAACATTCCCCTTCGTGAAAGCATCCGCGAGTAATTTCCCTTTCGGATTCGCTTTCAGCACATGTATTAAGCAATGCTGGTTCTCCGTGAGGGCAGACAGCGTGCGGGACGGGAATCCGATATTGAAAGTGACTAGTGGTTGTGGAGACATTGAGAGAGATGTAAAGGACGAGAGCGTCATCCCACGGTAGCGAGATGGATCTGGAATTTCACCCGAGCCAGGCTTACTCCAATCTATAACGCCAGGTGTAGAAGCGGCGGTCGTTGTGAGGATCACAATTGGGTTCGGCAAGACGCGCATTATTTGCCTGGTTTGCTGGGTAAGTGTTTCTGGGTCTGTTTTCGTAGACGTTGAGGGCGATGGGGGCGCCTTTGTGGAATCTATTATTTATACATTAGCATGCTTTTTTGACAGAATGGATTGGATTGAATGAAGTGGAATGAAGAGACATAGACTTACTCCTCCTCAACCCAGACCCAGACCCTGGCCCAGCACCTGTACACCCAACCCTCGACCAACGAAACAAGACATCGTAGAAGCGCTTTTCGACCGCAGACGGCCCATTCAAACAATTGGCAGCCAATTGCCTTCCATTTCGAGCAAACATCGAAAAACTTGTCCGTTGAAGCGGCTTAAGAGCTTGAGTTGCTGAAATGCGAAGCCGGGGAAACGCAAGGTACTAGCTCAAAATTAAAAATTATATTAGCAACACACCTGGCAGATCCGGGTCACCGTACAAGCTCGAAAAATATCCCTGACAGCACCAGATAATATCAATATCACACCCGTCGCTCCTTTTAACAACAGGACACAAGACAATGGCACCAAAACTCGCATGCAGCGCCTTACGGCGCGCCCAGATACCCTCCCAGAGTACATGTACACAACAAACGCAGCAACAAATCCGCCACGCCTCCCTCCTCAAACGCCCGCATCGCCCTTACACATTCACGCAACTCGTCACCCTCTCGGACGGCAGCACCTACACACACCGCACCACATCTCCCGCGCCCATCTTCCGCAGCACGAAAGATACGCGGAATCATCCAATGTGGCAGCCTAGCCTCGACAGTCTGAGGAATGTAGAGCAGGATGAGGCGGGGAGGTTGAGGGCTTTCAGGAAGAGGTTCGGACGGGGGTGGGATGTTGAGGGTGCGGAGGAGGAGGAGGGTGGTATTACTGGCGAGGGAGAGGCGAGGGAGGAGCAGGAAGAGAGTTTGATGGATCTGATTAGTGGGCAGACGAGGGAGGTTAAGGCGAAGGAGGAGGGGAAGAAGAGCGGGATGGAGGAGTTGATGGCTGCTGTTGAGAAGGGGGGTAAGGGAAAGAAGGGAAAGAAGTGATAGAGGCGACGTTGAGATGGAACGGCCAAGTGCCAGGCGCGGAGATCTTCTACTATACGGAGGATGGCGTGGATGCCCATTGGATTTGGCTGGTGTTCTAGAGCACGATGTAGGAAATCTGGCTGACCGAGGACTGTACGATACATGAACTTGCTGTATTATGGACACTGGGACAACGCAACATGAGATGCGTGTACAAATGAGCGAAGCATTGGACGGCGTTCAGAAAATGGGAATATTCTATGTACAAAAATACTACACCCACCCAACCAATGGCTCCGGGATGATAATGTCCCAACATGTAGATTGACGTTCGCCTCTCATTCTGGCCGCCCGATTTTTCAGTACTCTTGATCTAGTCGTCGTCCTCTGCTGTCACTACTGCAGCCGCTTGTGGTTGGGTAGCTTCGCTTGGTGGTGATTGAGCAGATGGCTCGACGGGTGGCTTGTAGAAAATGTTGTCGTCCTCCTCTGCGTCAAGTTGCATCAAAAATGTTTCCCATATTTCGATAAGCTGAAACAATATTAGACTGAACACACGAACGTATGGATTAACACTCACCTCCTTCTGAGCTTCAACAGCACTTTCCAAAAATGTCTCTACCGCGCTCTTGAAATCTTCGACCTTCTCACGCTCAAACCTCTCCAGCTCGCCCCTCATCAAACGCCCCATGTCTTCGAACAAGAGTCTCGCTTGATGAACCTTTCTCTCAGCATCGGCAACATCGGCATGCATTTGAGTTAGGCGATCTTGCTGGGTCTTGCCTTGGCGAAGTAGCTTCTCTTGAGTAGCTTTTCGCTTCTGCATTTCTTGCTCGGCTGCATGCCAGGAGTGGTATGCCTTTTGACGAGAACCAAAAGCTTGCTTGATACTTCCAATAAGACGGATGTACTCGTCAATCGTGATACCTAGCGTGAGGACATCTTGTTGAGCTTGGCGGTCGTAGAGTTCTTTGATTCGGATCTGGAGGTCCGAAAGTCCTTCTAGAGGTCCAGATAATGAGGCCGAAAGCTCGACAGTTGAAAGTGCATGAAGCGAGGCAGAGAAATCGCCAGCGGCCTCCGCAAGTCCTTTCCGCTGTGCCACGACTGTATCCATAGCCTTCAGTAGAGCTTTGAGCTGGTTCTCAAGGGCGTCCAGGTATATCCGCCGCTCGTGGAACCACTTTGCAAGTTAGCCAAGCTTCCATATAGCGTGATCAAAACCTACATCATCTTGCTCTACAAATTTACCACCTCCACCGACTGAGAGTCCAAGTCCACTGAACATGCCCTTACTTTCCCCTAGAGGCTCTTTCCGCTCCTTGTGCTTGACATCCACATTGAAAGCCTCACTCTCCAAGAATAGCTTCAAATCAGCATCATGCTGGAGTGTAGGGTGCGCAGCAGTCTTGTTCAACATTCGTTCCAAGGCAGCTCTCCGTGACTCGACGAAATTGGTATCAAATCGCCCAACTGCTTGTTTCTCGGGAGGTGGAGGTACGACGACTCCAGGGTTGTTCGCATGTAAAGAGGTATACAGCCATAGGAAGTCCCGGTATCTCCTTGTAACGGCGAATTCGGGTTGGCGGTAGGCTTTGGAGGAAGTCTGGTCTGGGTCAGCACAGAGAGCTTGTTTGAACAGGGAGCAAGCAATACCTTAGTTCGCACAAGATATACGATATGCGAGCTCGTTAAATCTCCAACCTTGTGGGGATCTCCAACCGTGATGTCGAATGTGGGCTTAGCAGCCTGCTCAATGCTAACACTTGGATGTGTATCTCTCCTCAGAGGCGTGTTCTGCGGCGGCTGAACTGGTGGAGGTATTCTCGGTCCAGCAGCAGTCTCGACATCATCGCTCAGATCCACTGAGTCCAGCATACTCCGGCTCATGGAGCTCTGTGACGCAGTTACGGGGTGCCTGGCATTATGTGTGAGCGTCTGTTCTTTCTGCGGGGGCGCTGGTGGTTGATCGGCTTGTTGAATCGGCGCATTGTCTCCTAGTGGTCCTAGAGGTCCCAGAGAGTCGTCGAGAGCTTCTAGTCGTACTTGTTGCGTGCCTGGTCGGCGGGGAGTTCGTGAGTTACGGCCCGCGGGTGACTTTGCGGGTTGGGATGAGGATACGGGTGCTTCGAGTGTGGATGGCTTTGGCTTAGATGACTCTGCGGATATGTCAGATTGCACGGATTATCGAAATTGCATATTGAAGCTTGCATACCTGTTTCTCCCCCAAATGCTGGGGTATCTGTTGTTGGCGCATTGGATGGGACATCTGTTAGGACAACCTATCAATATCATGGATGACGACTAGCTGTGTCAGATTTAAATAGTCACTTACCACCCCAAGGCGAGTCGCCTCCGTCTTCAAGATCCATTATTCGGTGCTGTGCAGACGATTGAGGTTGGAATGGAGCTTAACACGATGCTCTGGGTTGTGGTTCTCGATGTTGTGGAGCTGGGAGTTGATCGGCAAGACGGCGTCTGTGGTGTCGCCAAGCCTACGAGGCAACAAGCAACGACATCAAGCAGGGGTCCAATAGTCTGTAGAGTTGGGGACAATAAATGATACGAAGAATAGTTTGCTTCGATTAAATTTCTCTGGTAATTGGAATATGCTATGATATACTAGCTTGACAGTTTTTTATTGCACAGATCAATGATTATTTCATTTCACGTTCACACACGTCTAGACACAGCATTGGTACAGTTCAACTTTTATTGCCAACGATGACGTCCGCAGACGAGGCATCAACTACACCTGGTATCGCAACTTCCAAGATAATTGTGCGCCATGAAACCAAGCCATCCACCAGTCTCCATCCGAAATTGCAATCTATGAAATACAGTGCGAAATGATCTCCTCAAGGCAAATAGCATCCACCCGCCATGACCAGATTCATTCGAGTGAACTTGACCTTGTAGACAGGAGATTTCTTCGTGGGAAAGGCGCTGATTTGGTCCGGAGTGATCGTAGTGTCCTTTCCTTTCTTCTTCCCGCCAGCAGCTACAGCAGTAGTTGGTTGAGCACCAGCCGTCGCACCATTGATCCGAGTAGCATCTGCTTGTCCGCCTGCACCAACGACCTCTCCTTCAGGCTTGTGTGGGTCGGTAGGAACCTCAACATCCCACACCCGGACAGTACCATCAGCTCCACCAGATACGAGCACTGTAGACTCGACGCTGAACGATAAAGACCAAATGCCTCCCTTGCCATGGCCTTTGCATCTTTTGATCATATGGCCCTTCGTAAGGTCCCAGAATATGATGTTTCCACCGCCATCAGCCGATGCAAGAATCTTGCCACTAGGGCTACATTCGATAGCACTGATGAAATCAGTGTGGCCAGCGAAGACCCGAACACACTCTCCAGTCGTGAAAGACCACATGCGAATGCTTTTGTCGGCATGATCGCTGGCTGAGAATACATATGCCCCATTCGGTTGCCATGCAATCTGGTTGACGTTGGAATCATGCCCAACCAGGAGACGGAGATATGAGATGTGGTCTTGTCCCCAGATCCGAACAGTTCTGTCCCATCCACAGGTGGCAAAGTAGTGTCCAAAGGGACTCCATCGGACGTTCCAAACTGGTCCCTCATGGCCCTTGTACACCACGAGACAGGTCCAGGCCTCCAGTGACCAGAGACGAACGGTCTTATCAGATGAAGATGACAGGAGTAGCTTCGGAGCGGTAGATGGAGTAGAAGCATCAGGACCTTCGGGACCAGCGATAGAAGGAGAAAAGCTGACACTGTAGACCGGGGCGGAGTGTCCAATCAAGCGACGTGAGCTGGATGGCGGGGCATCTTTCGCGCCGGTCTGCACAATAGATGGAAGGGGGTCGCCATGGAGATGCCAAACGCGAATATACGACTCCTCCGTGCCAACAGCTACAAGGTTCGTATCGTCTGAAAATTCCATGCAGGTGATGCTGATGAGTATTAGCGACAGCATTTGCGCTGAAACAGAAGACTTACGTGTCGAGGGTGTTGTGGAAGGTGAACATGCAAACTGAAACGCCAACTCCAACTCCACTAGTTCGTCCCTCAATCCGAAAACGATCCCTATTCTCTTTGATCTTCTGAACCTCCATTATGACGTCTCTGGCTCGAGATGGTGGGAGTGGAATTTCGTTTCTGTTTGGCGCGTCGGCGCTGTCCTCGCGCTTGATATTTTGGTCGAATTCTTCAACGAGTGAATTCTTTCCAAGTGGTGGCAGGTTCTTGGCATCCTCGTCTTCAAGTTCTGCCCGAACATCTTGTGCGAGATCGCTCTCCATTGGCATCATGCCAAGTTTTAGTAAAGCATTGTTGTCTGTAATGTCACTATTTGTGACTCCATTGAACGCGCCATCAATTCCCTCCTGCAGAGCAGCATCATCAGAGTCTCGATCCTTTCCTCGCCCGATTATTGCTTCGAAGCTGAATTGATTAAGTGGGCCTCTTTCCGTTGGCTTCATTTCACAAAATGATTGTAGTAAATATTCGATAACCGAGCCACCTTCCTTGTTCTTGGTTTCGATATGTGCGAGAAGATTGTAATACACATTTGAATTAATTGGTATGCGGTACTTCGTACCAAGGTAGAGCTTCGCGATCGAGTTGTCTCGTAGTTGTTGAGGAGTCTTGATAGTTTCAAAGACCCGCAATTCGTCGGCATGGACGCGCTCAAATTGTGGACTGAATTCGCGAAAGAATTTCTCGATCTCAGCCCCGGCGTCATTGAATACCAGATCGAAGTAGGAATATGTGAACAAGGGCCACAACAAACGTCTCAATTCAAACTGCGCCGAAGGTTAGAAAGTTCTGTATCTAGCAGGGAAGGGAGTATACCTTGTATATGTCAAGATTTTGTTCGATCCAATCACTGATCATCTTGAAGCCTCGCGCATATTTGAGGTTGCCCAGGTCCTCGACTCGTTCTTGGACTGGTCGTCCATCCTTATCAAGGTTTGAAGATTCCATACGAAGCATTTGCTCAGTTCTGTTGTATCCCTTTTTGACAAGGTATTCGATCACCTGTTTCTCGTTTAGCTTGGCTTCAATCTATCGAAGGTATATGGTGGACCGAGGTGGAGAAAAAAGAGGTGTACAAGAAGAGAATGTGTAGGGGAATGGACGATAACGCTGAGGAGATGCAGGACTCAGGGCGGAACTTGAAGACGGAGATTGACCAATCGAAAGAGCCACAGAGTGACTGCAGATGGCGAGAAGTGAACCTAACTGGACGGCTACCATCTTTCAGGCATCGAAGTCAATGTACCATGTCGCTAGCCATATTCAATCTTTTAGATGAAGAGAGCAACGCCGGGGGCGATCAGGCAGAATCCCGCTTACTATGTCTCTCCAATGTCGCTGGACACCCACACTATCCATTGCGGCATGGTGCGGAGGAACTCTCGCAGGTGGTAGTTTTCGGAACATGCTGGTCTTTTTGTAGCTCTTTGCAGGATTTTCGCTGTGTGCTGTGATCCTTGACTCGAGAAATGGATGGTGGTCTGCATGGCCAACTTGGCATCATCCTCACCTAGCTAAAAAGATGCTTCATGGAAGCTGCCAACAACCTTTCGGACTGCAAAGTGGCATAAGAGGTAAAAGCTTCCCGCACAAGAATAACAAGCCAAATCGATGAACAGGGAGAAAAGGGTGATGTCTTACAATTTGGTTTAGATTCTGCGACGACATGCTATTTGCTGGAGCAGGCTGTCCTTGTCCACCTTGCTGATGCTGCATCCCTATGCCAGCGCTGGGCGGCCCATTTCCAGGGCCCTGTGGTGGATGCGACATGATGGTGAACTCTTTGAACGGTCACGTCCAATTCACGTGCTACTCATCCAGCACCTTGCACCTTGCGCATTTCCTTAGCGAAGCGCAGCTTGGGTCGATTCGTATCCAACAAATGAGGGCTAGGAAATGGCTGAACAGGATTTTCGTATATCTGTAGTTGTGGATGGTTGTGTCCAGACTCGTTCAAGGTCGAGGAGAAGGTGATGAAGTGACAGGAATGTCGGGATAGATTTGCCTTGCCGAAGACGCTAATGCAGGCTACCCGCAGAGCCGCGCTAACCTTGGAGTGCCTCCACACTGTGACCTCAACTACTGCTCGTACAGAGCACTTCTACTATTTTGGCAGATTTAAGTCCTCCCTTACTTGTTCAACATACAATCCGGAAGCAAAAGACTATGTCCTCAATAGGCAGTGCGGCAGAAGAACCCTCGGGATCTCGGAGCTACCGACCATTTACAAAGGCTGAGCACATTCAACAACTCAATGACATTGACAAGGTCCAGAAACCAACCCCGGCTCCTCCGTATCTTACTGATGTCCCGCAGAGCATCACGCAACTATTGTCGTCCGCTGGTCTAGCTTTGCAGACCCTTTCGGCTACACATGCTACATCCGAAACGCCCATCTCCGAGCGCAAAGAAGCTTTCCAGAAGGCCTCCGAGTCCTACCTCACCACCCTTCAGAAAGTTGACGTCCTTCTTCGCAGGAACATCTACGGTCTAGAGGAAGCCAATATAATACCTGCCGAGAAGAAGACACGCGAACAAGTGAAGGGTGGAAAGACTGATGGAGGAGCGAAAGCGATCGGGGGTGACGTTGCAAGCTTGGGAAAACTGGATATCGGTTGGCTGAACAGTAGGAGTGGGCGCGTAGGTAGAGATATGGAGGCCGAACTGTGGGAAAAGGCTAAGGTATTCTTGGAGGGGCTTGAGGCAGAGAAAACGGGCGGTGAGAAGGGTGATGTGGATATGAGCGCCTGAATGGGAAAGCTGTACCCAAACCCTGTACCCAAAATCCTTGGACGTAAACTCGGCTGTCTTTCAGTACGGTATCTCCTACTTTTTGGGCAATGAATATTCCGGTCGTGCTCTTGGCCTGGTGGCTCCTCGTTTACCGATTGCCTCGATAGGGTGCTTTGGAGAGCTGTGAGTGGTCCTTGTCAAACAAGGTGCTGATTTCCCCTTTATTCTGAACGACATCTTTATTCCGTGGCTTCATGCCCATTTCACGCAGCCCGAGTCATCCTCATTCCTAGCCCCTTTATTATTGCCGCAGGGTCTTTGTCCGTGTCGTAAGCCAGATTCTTCAAGGAATAAATCTCTCTTGTCAACATGCTTTCAGAGAGCCATCGAACTTGCGGAACATGACATTTCAGAAATACAAGACATTATGGCGACACTTTCAAGGCAAAATGACCCAACTTTCCAATTCGATATCAGGTCTATGGTGTTTGCTGCGGTACGCTTTCGTTCGTGGTTACCTAGCCCATCTTTGGCATAACGGAACTGAAGCGTGTACTGACTGCGCTCAAGGCAGCGGAGAAGGCAGCGGAGATGAATCGAGAAGAATATGCGAAGGTTTTCGAAGAAGATACGAACTCTGAAATCATATCTCGAACCTTGACAATTTGTAACATATATTCGCACGAAGTGAACAGATCGACGTCCCCCAGTTTCCGCCAATGGCCGAGTACCATAAGGGTCCTCTCTCGATGTCTCAATGCTGCTGTGACACCGCACATCTATGACACCTTCGATTTAACATCAGGATCCTGGTTCTCGATCCTGCTCGAAGAGCCTGATCACCTAAAATATCAAATTCGGGAATGCTATACTCTTCGCATTGCAAATACGAAAGCTAACTCTGAATTCAGACAAACTTACAAGCCTACAGTTCAACGTTGATGGTTCCTGTTGTGTCTCCAGACGATGTTGTGCACTTGGTGTTTGGGTGCCAACACCTCACTTGTGTTATGTACTGTATCAAGCCTCCCATATTGATGATAAGAACTGGCTTGCTAATTTCTGAAGCTGGAGCATCGATAAGTTGAACGATTTCTATGCTTCAAACAAAGTGGAAGGATTCCGCGTCATGGTACAATACATGGGCATTTTTACACAGGCATTCTCAAGTTCCAAGTTTCAAGAGGCATATGAATGGATCGCAGTCGTTTACAAGATTCCGGACCACGACGCGAAATCCGATCAATTGTCCATGGAAAGATGGTGTCCGAGACCAAGGTGTTGGGAACTTGGGCATCGCAGACAGATGCCTTCCATTGATATCCTTTCTCTCAAGCCATAAGGAACAGTTACTGCCAGAGGAACACAAGAGCGCAATCAGACCCAAGGGATCAAAGATCCCACCAATGGAAGCCCTGAGATTCTCCGAGGATAACAATGCATGGCCGCTTGCCCAATCAACCACGAAACAGCATTTTTCCTCGTGGGACTTCTCGCGTCTCGAAAGAATGTCCTTCGGCTCGAAAGACTTCACGATCGAGTTCTTGCAGACCATACCCATGGGTGAATTGTCACAGCTCCGAAGCTCAGAGCTTACTTTTCCCCGTCCACGCAGTGAATTGGAAGGTGGAAGATCCGCGAGGACCATACGGTTGCTACTGAACAAGCTTCTGCCAACTCTGCATCACCTAGAGGAAATCTCGCTAGAAATGTGCTAATGCCATTTTCTGTTCAGTATCCACGATACTAAGAGCAGGTGGCACAGGTCAAGGAATTCGGGACCTATTCTTGAAGCATAATGAAACAGGATTTCTCATCGATGCTCTCTCGGTGCAGGACTTACGAGCAATCAGAACTGGATGCCCACAGTTGGTCACTTTGGAAGTGGATGTGCCGCTCTGCCATCCCATCATAAGCTCTGTCCACGCACCCACTCCGCGCGGCGATGATGCGAAAGTATTTCCCGAAGTACTCGCCACCTTCCAAAGTTTGCAGAACCCTCTATATGCAATTTCAACATCGCCTTGGTCCATTGAAGCATGACCCAATGTGGGATAAGATCGATACTGGGTGTGAAGATGCGGAGAGGAGAATGAGAAGCTTGCACAGGCACAAGGAGGGGTTGCCATTCAGTACGCTCATGATACTTCTGAACTCTGCCTTCCGTCCACCGAACTGGAGGTCAGACAGCGTAGTTACTGAGGATTATCCATCATTTCGTCGATTTGCTCTCGGATCAATGAAGCTGGAGTATATGAGCAGTGGATAGACATGGGGTTCAGCGGGGTCGGCGAGCTACCAGGACTACCGACATTGAATGACTTTTCATAGTTGATGGTCTGAGCTTGTGATTCAAATGATAAGCTGACATGGAGTCACGAAGTTGTCAAGATTCGACTTTCATGTTGTGTGAATGTCAAATCGAGAATGATCACAATGTGATCCGGGAAGAACGCAATTCTGTGAATGCTTGGATCCTTTTTCCAAGGTATCCACATGTACAAAAGCCTATGTTTTTCTTTCCAATTGATACCAGCTTGTGGGGCTCGTGGGATTTTCCATCGTGCTTGCTATCTTCCACAGCTTTGATATCTAAGTGGTACTTGTACATGATCATCTAGGCCCTGCCAGAACCAGGCCCGCTCATGAGATCATTTCCATTCCCAGGTTCGGACTCCACGAGGAGCCCGGGTCCACTTCTGTTCTAGCCCGGCTTTCTGTTCGGGCACTCTTGCATCCGAAAAGAGCGAGTTGCAGCATCTCTTTAGGTCGGCCGTTTTAGTGGATGTGCCTCCGTGTTGAGCACGTACTCATCTAAGCTCACGACATGTGGCTCAGAGAAGATGAGGTAGAAATACTTCAGAGTCTCTGCCATCCAGAACGATTCCATTCTGTCCGCTTTCGGAGGATTTAGCACCGTGCAGTCATCCAGACCTGCATGAGCAATATCTGTCAGCGTATGCTGGATGATGGCATTGAACATGTTCCATGCTCGTTCGGGTAGAGAAGGATCTCCAGTAATTCGATAAAGTATGAACACGGACTCGATTGCCTCGGGCCTGCGGTCGTCAGTCAAATCCTTCGTCAAAGCTTGCTTAAAGAGGCAAACCGAAGTATATATCGTGTATCATCTACCTTGACTACACCCGCCGCAAGGTGATGTGCCCGGATTTTCGCTTGCGCATCTTCTGGGCCTTCGTGTGTTTCGCTGATCTTTTCGTGCCACTTTGCCTCATTCCACGGGCATGTGTCCTCGTCATCGCAAGCGACGGTGTGCAGGATCTCTGGCATGATGCCCAATGGCATCACTTCATATGCCCAAAGGCAGCCTTCCACAAGCTTTCTCGCCAAGTTCAAGTCGTCGGGATTGTCGAACACTTTGGATGCAATTGCCACCATACCGCCTGCAAAACAGCTCAGATGTTGCATTTCTGACTTGGTGTTGAGTTCCGAGACGGGTGTTCGTCCATCGCTGTCAACATTTCCAGCTAGCCGGATATTTTCTCCCCCATAAGTCATGGGTCTGTAGAATATGTTTCGCTTGATGGCGATGATCGCGTACTCGTACATTCTTCGATACTGCTGTGTTCCTCCACCGAGAAGGATGTGTTGCTAATCATGCGTTAGTCGGAAGCAACTTCCCAAGCGGACCCGAATGGAACTCGTAAGTTGGTACCTTTGGGAGATACTCATATAGAGAGTCAGCCATGCCACCGATCGTGAAACCTCCATAGTCTTTGACGTCTGAGTTCTTCAAGTTGACGATGACTGGCCACATGCCGGGCAGTTTTGTCTTGTCTTGTTGCCTATCAAAGAGATCCATGACCCTTTGTACAGCGTCGTAGTATTTCGGGTCTCCTGTAACTTGACTGAGACGAGTGAACTCCAATGTTAGGGATCCCGGCTCGGAAACGAGTACAGAATCATGAGCTTCTTGTATTGCGCCTTCAAGTGCAGCTTTGAATTTCCACCGGACAATGGGAAGCCGATTTGGTGTGTCGAATGCTTTGTAGAGCATGTCACCCAATTCCGTTGCCTTTTGGATCAGGATGGGAAATTCGTTGCCACTCAGGTCGTACGCGGAGAGAAAGCCTCCCAGGTATCTGATAGTGGTTTCGAAAACATTCAGCTCGTCCAGTGCACATGTGCTGAAATCGATTTGTTTGATGGCATTTACTGCTTCCTGGAATTCTTCTTTCAAACCCATAATCCATAAGGTATCTTATACTTTGTCAGTATTTTATTCTATCGGTAGTCTAGCATCTCTTACCAAGAGAATCAACCAAGGTCGCAGCCCATCCTCCAAAAGGGTCGTGAGAGTCGCCTGACAAAGGCTTGACTTCATCACGTAGCCATCCATGCTTCTTGTACCCTTTCCAAGCGTGCGTAAAGTTCCCCTTCACTAAGCTCAATCTAGACAACCTGATATCCTTCTCCGATTTAGTCTCGGCCTTGAATTTGTGCTGAATCCTAGGAATGCTGTCGGAAATAGGCGTCGGTAATGTTGTGATCGAAGTCACAGAGAACTTTTGAGGGACACTCGACCATTGGAAGTTAGATTTGAATGACTCTGGGACTGGAACAGGCCTCCCCTGCTGCGTGACATCCTTTTGTGTAGGGAACCTTTTCCTATTGAAAAAGAAAAAGCCGAGGAAGATGGCGGCGAAAACGAGCGATATCCTCCACCTCGACATCATTATTTTGGGTACTTTAGAGAAGGAACGCTATTTTTCTCAGTCTCTGATATTTTTTGTTTACGTGGGGGAAAGTTACCGCAGGTCGAAGGTTACGGAGGTCGAGGGAAGCAACACAAGTCTCAGCGTTCGAAATCTGGGACTGACGCGCCGCCAAGTTTCCAACAACATCCAGGGGCTGAAAGCGCCACCAACAATTCTTATTAAATTGCGGCGGCATTCGGCAAACAGTATTTAAGCCGGAACAGGGGGCGGCTCTCACTTGCCCTATGCTTGTCGAAAAGTGGAGTAATGTTGACTTGACTTATGCATACCTTGCCTTCGCTACTCAAACAGCGCCGATCGCAGAACAGCCAGGACTCTTTATCCACGATTAATGTTCGACCAAAATCTGTACGATCAAACGGTCAGTCTAATAAATCATTGATGATCGACCGCACCCAGTGCGGATATGGATTTGAGAAGAACGAAAGCTGGTTGTCGAAAATCCCGACAGTTCGGTTAAGCGCCGAAGCCTCCAACACTTCGTTTTGACTTTGCTGATGCAACCCTTCTAACCTATTCAAGCTTTGGAGGCACAGCAACAGACGGATTCCCCTCAAGACAGCCTGTGTGAGTGTGTTAGTTCCCGGCGGTGACTCTTTCTCCATGCCTTGAATTCTCAATTGAATGTCAGTCCAAAATACTCCTCCGTAAGGCTCCTACTTGTCCTTCGTTGAGCTCCTGTCAGAGGTGACAGCCGGACACGATTTGATATTAGAAATTCTGTCGCAATGAATTACCGTGGCACTACCTTTATCTTGACTCGGTGCGCCTTTTGGACTTTCTGTCACTTCACCGTTGCGCAGACTGTCCAAAGTATTCTGTGGAAAGTTCCTGATGGAACCTTGGCCGACTTGTCGCAACAATTTAAAACGGGGAATACCTTACCTCTCTCATGGAATGCGTGGAACTCAGACCAATATGTCGATGCTACGAAGAACCTAGTCGACCTCTGGGTGACTTCCTTCGACTACAGTTTGAATGCTTTCAGCCAACGCCTTGCCAGTGAGTATCAACTTCTACAGCTTCTTCGTTCCACCTTTTGCTGACAGTCACTTGTAGAGAACCTGAACTTGACAGTAGCTGGAAATTATGCATGGATTATAGAAGTTCCGGACACCAACTTGGCCGTCAGTGCCAAGTACGTTTTGCGATTCAAGGAAGCGGCTTCGTCATTTGAACTAGGTACCGGGGAACTCTCGAGTCCTGGATTCATCATCCTCCGAGCTGGCACATCTACTTTCTCAGCTTCGAGTACACGAATTTCTTCAATATCAATCTCGAGCAGTCCGATCTCCCCTTCTCTGTCAAGCAGCTCGCTAGCTTCTTCAACCCCTTCAACCCCGACAGGGACACCGGTATCACAAGAGACTTCTGAACCTGGTGGATTGACGACAGGATCCAAAGCTGGAATCGGAATTGGCGTGTCACTTGGATTCTTGGTCCTGTGTGGTCTGATATACATATTCTTTGTTAAACGCAGAAGGACCAAGTATTCCGCGCCAGCGGAAACTCGTCAATCAGAGGACACAGGCTACAAGAAGTATGGATCAACGCCAAATCCAGCGGAATTGGTCGGCTTCTCGCACGGTCCATCAGAGCTGGAAGCTCCAAGGGAGCCGGGTACTCGAAAATAGAAGCTCTGCTGTGCTGTTCCTGTTCTGTTTTCGGTCACAGCCTCAAGGATTCAAGGACAAGGGCAAGTTTTCTGCCAACGACTTCATGTAATTATCAAGTCAAATTGTAGCCAATAATAATACACCAGAAGAGATTGGTTGAGATATCGATCGTGATCAGGCAACCATATACACTTTTATATACAATTACACGTTTGCCGGAAAGATCACGAGCGAGATGTTTCTCAGATGACTAAACTTGGTTTCTATGACGCACAGCAGGCTTCGGCCATGAAACGAGCGGATATTCAGGCCAAGGTATCTCAATTCACTGGTTCTATACGTGAATGGGAACTCTCTTGGTGAAATAGTCTTATGATACTTGAGTCATGAAACCAGATATAAGTACCCCCTCGCCCCTCGCCCCCTTCTCTTCTTTTCCACAACTTTTACCTGCCATACACGAATGCTTACACCACCATACTGCTTCCTAACATAATACTGCCAAATTTCGAGCTCAGTCAGGCCAGACGTACTGCAAATAGATATTTGGTTCATTGTTGTCGATGAGGTAAAGATTATTGGCGCAGCCTCGCAATGATGTTTACCAGGACTCACGAGCATGCAGCTAGCGAGAGAAGACATCGTAGAAAGCAACAAGTTGCTTCTAAAGAAAGCAAAGGCATTTAACACGCACCCCGAAACATTCAAGGACAACAAGAGGGGATTCACTCGAGATGTCGTCTCTCCCGAGTTCCAAGCATGGGTGCGACTACTGCGATTACTCTCGAGAGACCTGGGAACGGTCGGCCTGAAGTACAGTTCTCAAGTCGTTTATCTTAATCAGGTAAAGGTTCCAGAATTTGTTGGATTTGGAATCCAGACTTCAACACCAAATCAAGGTCAGGCAATGTCACGAATTAGCATGAGGAATTGTGCATGCTAATCAAGCTCTTAGACCGGGATCTATGCTCATACAAAATACCTGTACCTTCCGTCGACTAGATGTGAGCAAGCAGAAGAGTTGGTTAGAAAGTGTAGGCCTTCGAAGTTGAAAGTCATCGAGTAGGATAAGCCCGGGTGACCTTCGGATCACGAGGAAATCAACAGCTAACTCTAGCAGATCGAACCCGGAAAGCCTAGAGCCCGACGAAAGAGACCGTCTCTGCACAATATATGCTCAAGCATATATCCAAGATCGATTCAGCTGCCACTTCGAAGCTCGTGCCGGCATATGCAGAGTCCAAGAAGCAGAGATCCCACCGCAGGACACAGTCTGGCTCCGTTCCGATACTTCGAGACCCACCTTGAAGCCCCAAGAGAATTGTTTGGATGTCTTTCATGTCAAATACATAGTGGCTTTGCCCCATTCGAGAGATTCGTTCTGGGGCGGAGAATCCTTCCCCGCAACCAAAAAGCTCATCGTGGAGGCGGCATGGCATCACCCCGAGGAGCAATTCCAACCACTATGGAACTTTTCAAGGCTCCCCAGCCTTACACTTAGGTATATTAATATGGTCCAGTTCTGGTCGAGAGTTCCACTGGAAGAATTCGTCCAGCTCCGTGAGCTCAACATTAACCATCATAACATCAAGCTAGAGCATCAAGAGCCTCTTCGAAGACTCATAACTTACCGGCTTTATTGCGGACACCAAACTGCCTGGAGTCCTTCTCTTTCTACGATGTCAGCTATTGGATGTTGCTGTCTACCGACCTGGTTCTCGAAATTGGAACTAACCTTCGATCTTTGAGCCTTATCCATGCAGTCCCTCGAGGAGGCTTGGATCCCTTGTCACTCGATAACCTGAAGTTGATCAAGTTCGGTTGTCCTCATCTAGAGAATCTAGAACTTGACTTACCTATGTTTCCTTTCATTAACTTCGACGGAACACCAGCGCGAGACGGTTTTGAGGCCGAGCAAACCTTAGAGTTGCTGATCACTTTTTTGCAATTCAAAAGCCTAAGAACAATTTCTGAAGTAACTCTTGGAACGTACCCAAAAATCTATGACAATAGCACAGACCTAGATTACTATGATGCAGAACGGATCATCAAGGCTTTGTATGCCAATAAACGGGGAGTCCCACTCAAGAAGTTTGTTCTACATCTGCGTCGAGCAGAAAAGTCACCGAACTGGAGAAAGTTAGCAGGAACAACCTCGCCGGCGGAAAGGGGATACAGTTGGCTGCCCCAGAGAAGATTCCAATCGAGTATTGCTGCGGCGGTAGCGGTTGAAACATGGGTTGACCTGGGAGTAGACCGTGTCGGTGAGCTTCCAGAAGGAGCACCACCGGCCCCAGTCGACAGCGACGACGGGTGAACGATATGGCGTGTGAAGACGTAGGAGAGTCGGTCTATCTAGGAATATCATCGTAGACGAGCAAGCCTCTGCGTTAAGCAGCCTTTGAACCTGATCTACATGAGTAAAATGTATAGCTCATTTGCTACTTTGTTTTCTGTTGCCAAAGTACTAAAAATAGGCGGTGACATGTGTTCCTTGACATGACTGAATGGCTGCCGTGCAAATTAGAACAATATTCTGGACGGAATATCGTCATTGGCCCCATTCGAACACAGTCATCCCCTAGCCTTCCCCTCAATGTGGTACAGACCACTCGCGACAGCACTTACTACCCTCCTATTGCGTCCAGGTAAGTATAATGTTATTTACGTCAACACACCACCAAGATATGTTTTCTGAGTTCCTCGCTTAGCAGAAAGGAGACTTCTCGGTAGCTTAATCGGAGACATACCACCCAAAGTCTCCGCCAGCCTCTATAAATACAAACACTTGAATCCAGGCTGACACGTCGAGTGATTAGTGGCTTTACCATAGTTAAACCAAAAATGGATCTCGAACTCTTCGTCCTCACTTGGGGCATTTACCCGCGTCGCATTCTCATCTACCTTGCCGAGAAAGGACTTCTGAAGTCTCCTGCGACCGAAGTCACTGACTCAACACCACTAGAAGTTCAATGCCAGACGTTCAATCTTAAAATCACACCCGTCACTGTCTCAGCCACAGAAACCTCGATGGAATTGGTCGCACCTGGGAAACCGTCGGGAACAGTTCCCATCCTCGCCATCGGCAACGGAACGTTCGTCAAGCAATCCATCGCCATCCTCGAGTACTTTGAAGACATCTGCGAACATGCAAGCTTACAAGCTTCAGAAGATGGCCGCGACGATGAAACATATTTTCGAACAATGCGCGGAACCACTCCAGAAGAGCGAGCAAGAACCAGAGATATCCTTGCTCTCGCCGACGAGGCCTCCACGTTCTTCGGGTTCGCGTGCCATAAAGGTTCATCTCTCTTCTCGAATCTCGAGAGTCAGAGCCCTATGGCGTCAGTAATGGCTTTGGAGTGGTGCAGGAGAGCTCTCGAGAAGATTGAGATGGTCTATGAAGACGATCATCGCTTCGAGGTCTTGCCTGGGACGCGGAACAGCGGGAACAGATCAAATACTGCTGATTGTGTGCTATTCTCGTTATTGCAGTTCTCGAAAGAGCTGTATGGGCGAGATATGATCATCGGTCTCCCAAATCTGGAGGGTTTCTATGAACTGTTCAAGGAGCGAGACAGTGCTAAAATACCGGAGAACTGGTACCCGGCACATATCGAGTCGATGGCGAAGGTATGGCTTGCAGAATAAAGAGGGTCTGTCTGCAAAACGGCAGCAGAGCCTGGTCTGGTTTAATGGTTGGAAATGTTAGAGTTGTCTAGCTCTTTTCGCAATAAATTATAAAGCAAATGGTATCCGTTCAAGAACTCCAGCGACTCCGAAAGATGCAGATTCTGTACATAGCGCGCATGTTCGTTGACCAACAATTGAACCTCCACGCTCAGAGACCATAGAGACCAGGGACAGTAAAACTGCCCTCCTCCTTATTCCACTTCAGAGTGATATCCTTGCTTGTGACTCGTAGGTATCCGTACCGAGTCTGCTAGTGGTTAGCAAATGTCCGACACAACAAGGCAAAATGCATACCGAAGCGGACAATTCGCCGGTGATGCTCTCGAAATCCTCAAGTGGAGTTTTCTTTTGCTTCCATGCCTTCTTCTCCTCTTTCAAATTGAACAACTTGTAGAAGACCGCTTTGGATGGGACCATTGCTGTATACGACCAACGCTTTCCACCATGCTTGCAGGAGGGTCTGGAGACAACGATGTTAGAGGCAGAAAGAGAAAATTTTCTGTTAGAGGACTCACTGCCACTTCATTTGCTTCTCGATTCCACTCGACGCCATAGTTGCAAGCTTCACAGCTTTCTCGCGGATCTTCGCTGGGTCTTCTGCAGCAGCAACGGCATTGCGAGAGGACGTCGACAGAGGATTCTTGGCGGCAGCTGACTGGCGCTGAATATATCCGGCCTGAAATTGAAGAAACTGCTATACAAGAGCCTCCTTCGACAATGCATCGACTGTCTCGGCATCAAGGGCAACAAATTCGGCGACCGATGGCTTCACGGCTTTAGAGACGCGTTCTTTCGTCACAGGTGGTGTAACGGCCTCCGAAGGCGAGACTTCTGCGCTGCGTTTCGGCATGGTGAGAGCTTGTCGATGAATTTACAGTGACACATAATCTTGAACATGTTGAGTTTCTGTTTGTTGGAGCCTCGTTCGACGAGGCGATGGCGACGAAGGCTGGGGACTCGAAGGGCCAGGCTGCGACCAAAAGAATAAGCCTCGTGATGGAAAAGGAGAATTTCTGAGATCCTGATAATAGTCTCATCCTTGAAATAATTGGCGGCATGTTGTTGCTGTGAATGGCCGACAAATTAGGGAAACACTTCAGATCTAGCGTCTCAGAAGTGTTGATTGAGAGGATTCGCACCGTATCCTGGATTCATCCTGACCCCCATTGCTCCGAGAAATAAGCTGGAAGACTCGAGTTACACTTGTCTAGAAGTTCCACCGATTTTGGGTAAGCGGCGATATGTAGGGGGCCAAACTCAGAAAAGATCTTGTTGGCATCCTAATTGTGGCAGGAGCCCTTGTGCGAACCATCCGCAGAGAAGGAAACAAAAGTTACCACAGGTCCACGGCGTCGAGCTTAAAAAATTCGGACGCTCAGTAAAGTGCATTCACATTTCCAGCCGGGATCGATTCGCCTTTTGAGCATCTTGCTTTCCTGCGAATGCACTCCTCACGTACGCTCTCGCTACAGCCCCCTCGCCCCACTCCATCCGAGCAACTCCAACTTCACCAGGAACAACAGAAACTTCAAAATGGTTGAGATCGCCCCCAACAGCGATAAGATCGAGGCTACAACCTCAAAAGAGAATCTTCAGACGCCCACCTCAACCCAAATATCCGACTCTTCTCTCCTCACGGTTCCCAGAATGGCGACCCCAGAGGCCGACTCTATGATTGCACGCTTCTTGACTGAAAGGATCTCAGACTTGACATCGCTCTCACCTCTCCCGCCTAGCACACCTACTGGACCCAATGCAATGTCTCAGCCCATGAAATACAGCGCTGCTGCTTCCAGATCCACACCCGCTACTTCACTTGGACTAAAGACCAAGACCAAGACTCGATCTCCAGCTGGCCTGATCTCGCAGAAACAAGGGTTCGAGTCCAGGTCCTCACAGCAGTTTGGTTCCTTCACTCCAAGTACCAAGCGCCACAGATCTTGGTCGAGAGAGAGACAGGAAAGTCCTTGTCCGGAGGGTACGAGAAAGAAGTCACGTGTGGCTTGGGATCATTGGTCGCCTGGAACGAAGTCCAGACGGGATCTGTTTGATGATAGTCCAAAAGGGTACAGAAATGTTCATTCTGCGACACTGTCACGAGTGGGTGGCAATGGAAGTCTCCGAAAGAAGTTTCTAGAGAGACAGGAGGACACCACAAGACAGACCAAGAGGATCAAGGATGCAAGATTAGACATCAACCCAGAAGCGAAGACAAGGGCTGGAAAAGATGCCAAGGAGAAGCCGATTTCATGTCCCAAGGCAGTCAAGCCTTCCCCAAAACGAAAGACCTATCCCGACTTGCTGCTTCTTATTGTCTAAGGACCGAAAATGTGGGAAAAGAATATGATCTGCTATAATTGTGGAAAGTTGGAACATTCATTTGTTAATTGCTTGGTCAAATGTGGCCACTGTGGTTTTGATGGACATAAGACCATGTATTGCGAGTCTGTTTGTCCCACGTCGAAGTCTACCATTAAGAAAGGATGGCGAGATATCTGAATTTTCGACATGCAAGGACACAAAGGACTGGAACGGGTTTGTTGTGGTTGGAATATGTACATAGACCAAACATGAAAATCTCTTTCAATTTTCGGGACATCGTAGCCGCTTTATAGAGCCCGGACATAGTATAGACCACAGGCTCTGTAAATTTGGCGTGGTGTTTGCATACTTAGCTTCGATTCGATGAGCTTCGACGGCCGACGGCCATTTGAACACATCGTAAAAGAGTCGGATGGAAACTATCTCGATCCTCTCACCAGCTAATCACCTCAAATTAGCTTTAGTACACAGCCACATAAACAGCAGAAAGAAGCAGCAATCCGCTGATAATACTACTCACACTCCAAGCCTCATTCTTCTCCTCCACTGGGATCAGCTTCTCTCCATCCGCCCCTCGCGGCCACCAAATCATTGCCCTTGTAACCACGCCGTCACCACCCTTCTTCTTCTTTCCATCAGCATCAACGACACCTTTGCCAAGCGTAATCCTCTCCACAAGCTCAAAACCACATTTTGAATATACATTCGCCGAGTTGTCTGTCGTGCCTTCTATCCAAATGGGAAGCCCGTCTTTCCGGGCTATGTCTTGAAACTTCTTGATGAGCTTCGAGCAGAGCCCTTTACCGCGAGCTGCAGCGTCGGTCGCTGTGAAGAAGACGTAGTAGTATCTCTTTTGGCCGCCTAGGGCTCTCGCTTTAACAGCATCGACTTTGGGACTGAGGTCGCCTAACATGCGCTGTTTCCTTGGTGAGCTGAAATTCCAAGATTCATCTTTGACCAAAAATTCGGAAATTAGACGAAAAGGATATGGCGATTCTAAGACCTACGTAAGTAGCAGCAAATCCAACATCCCACACCATTCCGACGAAACCGGCTGGAATCAGCGTCCAGGGATTATCCACGTGACAGCCTGGGGGCATCAAGATCGTACAGCTCTTGAAGTCGTCGGCTTCAGCGAAGATGCCTTTATTCAACGCTGCTGCGGTGAGGAGGCCGTCAAAGTATTTTGGAAGATAAGCTGATAGTTGGGCTTGTGTCATATGGTGGAGCAGGTAGGTTATTATGGGGTCGGTGGCGAAGGCTTCGGCCATGAGGGGGATGGCGCGGGGTACATAGTCTGTAGAATTGTAAGTTTGAAGGTCCTGTTTTGCTTGTGATATAAGAAATAATTTGATGGCTGCTGGAGAAGCGATGCGTATGGTGTGTGTACGGGAAATAGCATGAGTGAGGTATCTGAAATGACGACGGAAAAGGGGCAAATTTGGCGAGGTCTGTATACATACCCCTACCGCCCATCGTGATGGAGACTTCATCTGTTTTTGAAGACATATCAGCTCTGAGACAAGAAGCTCATTAAATAAGATAAAAGTCAAAAACTTTAATTACAGTCTAGCTTTCAGTGAAGTCAATCATGAGTCTGCTTTCAGGAGCGGCTTTTCGGACGAATTGTGTGCTCCGCCGAACGAACGAGCGGCCGGCCGGCTGGGGTCCCGGCTAGTGCTGACCCTGGTGAGACGGCATCATGAGATCCTACCAGCACAGGCTCGCAAATGAATCACAGGGCATCGCTCTTCGGTTAGGGTCTGAAGTTCTTAATCCGGGCAGGGACAAGAGTATGACGTGTTTGCCGTTACATGATTACCGACAGCTGGGAAGAGTAGCGGCCCAAGCCGGAAGCGAATCCACGCTGCAATTGTTTCCCGCCCGAATGGCTGAAGATCACGCTCTGTATGTTTACTCTGCATGAGTCGGGGGACTACGGCTGCCGCTATTTTTTATCATTTTATTGGTCGTTAGGCTTGTTGTGGTGTCGTTACACAAGATCTCCAAGCGAGGGGATGCACCAGCGTGACTGCTTTTTGGGAGCAAGGCTGCATTAATTGTTAGCGTGAATTGTATTGCTTTTCGATCCATCGTCTTTTTCTGAAAATTCCGTAAGTATTACAGTACGTATATTACCCAGACTTGGAACTGACGAGTCAGACTTTGGGTGGTGTCAATTCTACGGTAAACTCTCCTGCGCAACAAAGTCCCTGGCAGCCATGTTCTGCTTTCTTGGACTTCAATTTTACCGTCCAGTGTCCTCCTTCACCTGCCTATAGGCATTAGCCCTTTCAAACTAGGATACTCCCTTCCTCTCTCATTTCTACCACCGTCTCTGTTTTGCATGTCTCTCAACACTGGACAAAGAGGTATATGATGCTCAGAGCTCGGGCAGGAGCTGCACGGCTCCAGACAGTGCATCCAGTGATGTCCCAAAGCCCCGCAGTTGTCACACAAAATCAGACGTCGAATGATAGACGCTTGCCATCGTCATCGTCGAGCTGTATTTGGTGTGGGTTGCATACCACATGTGAGTCGGAAGAAGCTGCGGGGTACTCGTACGAGGTGGAGGACAGGTTTTGGAGATCGGACAAGCAACGATACCGAGGCTGGTCGTGTTTTTCCATATTTGAAAGCTTGAAGACCGTGGGCGTCCGACGCACAAGGGCATGGGGTATGGATTCTTTTGATTGCATTATGATCTTGCTCCGCAGCTTTTGGAGAAGAGAGGAATAGACAAGCTAGCTGAGTGACAAAGAGTGCTCTGATTCCTAGGGCCACCTTTCGAGCTGTATACAGTGTTAAATTCGCTGTCCGGGTTTCTTGCCTTACTAGCCTAATGATCAAGAGTTCAAAGGCACATCGCTGCACTTGGCGTCGCATTCCGCTATGTGCGAGACTTTGGACAATGCAATCTATGGCCTTTCATACTGGAATATGAGTTCAATTGCAGGTGTGGTTGATCTCGGCTAAATGCCAAGGCAAATCTGCACCAAAAGAAATACGAAAAGAAATTGGAAACGCTGAAACGAGGCATGCTTATGACAACACGTAGATTAAAAAGAAAATTAAAATACGAACACAATTCTGAGAACATAAAAAAATATCAAATTGGCGCGAACGACAAAAGACAAAACCAGCTCGTCCCGTTATCACCTCTCTAAGGGAGATGGGATGGTGTTGGCTGGTACGGCTTCCTGTTTGGACAAACTTCATAAGACGAGTCTGAACACCCAGAATTGAGCACAATCTGCTTTCGTTATATACCTCGCTAAAAAATGGTTCCACTTGAACTTCTCTTGCTCGCAACCCCCTACCAATTTGAATTTCGCAGCACACATCTCAACAGAGGGAATAAGCATGGGTTCATATTTACATTCATGGTGATGGGAGATTAGATTTTCCATGGCTGCTATCAATTATGTGATTATTTCTTGCCCGATCTACCACTTCTGAGCTCACTGATGATATCCTTGAGCTTGGAAAACTTGCGGTCCTTGTTGTCTGCAGCAGTCTGCAATGTTCCATTCATCTTCCGCAGTTTCTTGACTTCATCCTCCAACTCAGAAATTCACAAACCCTGCTTCTTCAGGGAATTATCCTTCGCATCCTTGCTATCTTTGAGCTGTTTAATTGTCCTAACAGCTGTGCCTTTTTTTTTTTTTTTTCGCAGGTTACGGGCCGTGATCGACGTGTTGAAGCATAAGCCTTCGCGAATGATCTTGGGTTTTGCTTGCAATGATCTGGTCAGTGACTACGAAAGGGTCAGGGCTTTATATCAACTGAAGGTTTCTTGGAGATGAGCTTACAGCAATCTTCCGCTGTGAATCGGCGAGCTTCTCTTCCAAGATGGCATTGGTGGGGAGACAGTCGGAATTGGTCTCGACATTACCCGGATTTGTGCCAGACATTGGCGTGTCAATGGGGAGTCGCAATCTAGCTTCCATGATGCTGAGGTTCTGCTTGTTGGTTTGCGCTTAGGTGTTTGCAGGAGTAAACTTGAGCGAATTCTGCGAGCAAATGCCCTGTTTGGCCGCCTCGCCGATAAGAAAGTAAACAAAGCTTAGCGCGCCGAGATCGCGCATGTCAAATTCTTCACAAGTACAAAGAAACCTACTTTGACAAGGGTGAGAGAATGCGCGGACCTCTGGTTGATCTCCAGCTTGACCAGCCTCCCAAAACACAATATCTCATCGCATTACCAAGCGAATGCTTCCTCGACCAATTCCACACCTGCAGGACCCTTCATGCCAATGGAACCCACAACAGTGGATCGAATGACATCCGCCATAGCTCCAGGTGCGCAGGTCACCACGCACACTTTCTTCCCGACATTGTGACCCGCGCTAATTTCGGTTTTGATGAGATCACCGAGGTCAACTCTACTCCCATCGTCGCTTTTGCGAAGGATCCTCACTTCGACCCCATATCTTGCCAGGCTATCGACATCTCCAATCATGGCTTGTACAGCGGAGACCATACTTTCCTCGCGCACTTTCCAGACCATGAGAAATCGGGTCAAATTTCCTTTACTCTGCCGTTGGAGAGATCGGAAATGTTGCAGATGAGCAATAATGCTAGTAATTCCAATTCCACCAGCAATTCCAATCACTGTGTCGGCATTTTTGAACTCACCATGAGCACCAGGACCATATGGACCTTCCATGAATACTCGAAGTCTCGAACCAGGCTTCGATCGATTGCGAAGCAGGCGCTCGTGGAGGTGAGCCGTTGCACCTTTCTCAGGCCTGATGAGAAATGTGATGTATGGCTTGGTCGAATTCTGTTGCTGAAAGTCATGTACTTGATTATCGGGGCTGCCTTTTGAAGACACCATTGGATAGGTGTCCATCTCCAAGCCCTCACTGGATGTGAGACCAGAGAGCCCAGCACTACCCTTCAAGGACAATTGCTCTTGGCCATTGCTCCATCCTCCGATTGTAAAAGGGTGCGACTGGAAGGGATTGGTGAACAGTGTAGGAAAGTATAGGAAGCAGTGTTGGTTGGCCGAGAACTTCCAAGGATGAGACGGGAATATCGTGATCTGAATGAACTCGTCCCCGGGTAGAAGCTCCACAATAGAAGAGGGATGGCTGCGTACGAACAAAGACTTCCAGTTGCTGATGATAATGCGGAACACTCGAAGCAAACGATCATATCCCCATGTTCCAAAGAACATGTAAAGCCAAAGCTCAAATCCATAATTTGCGCTGGTATATCGATAGGTGATATGGTTCCATAGGGCGTATAAAGCGACACCAGACAAAGCGATGTGGACGAAGAGGAAGACTTCGTATATCCACGTTCGGAGGGGTAAATTTGAGGCAAGGACGATGATAGCCATGGCACCACACGCAATCTCTCCCATCTCCCAGTAAGATGGGTTGTATCCAATGGTTCGTAGCCCTGCCGCCTTGGTGAACATACCCACTCCATCCTCGCTTGTAGCTGATGAGTACAAGGCCACGTGGACGACTGCTTCGAGAGTCGCAATTCTCCCGAGCCATCGATGAAATGCAATGATATCGGATCGACCTGCTTGCGTTATATATAGAATTGGCGAGTTCCGACCAGAGAACAATAGCAATAAGGCCATGTTTGCGAACGAGAGGATACCGATTCGATTCGCCAAAAATGAAGTATCTCGCATCGAGGTGCTCACAAACCAGGTATCCACCTTCTTGTCCGTGGGATACGTGAGAAGGGTGAGTGCTGCATTCAGGCCGATGAAGCATATTATCAGCAGTGTTATTATCCTGGAAGGAATATAGCCAAGGCGGAAGGGAAATTTTCGAAGGTGAAGATTCCCGATGAGAGCTGGCTCCGTCAAGTACTTTCGAAAAAAGTTGATGACCGGTCGAGTCACTGCTGAATTGAGAAGAGCGTTGGCAAGCATCTGAATTGGCCGTATGAGTATACAAAAGGCAAGTACTGCAGCGATGAGGATCGTTCTACATCTTGATTAGCTGCTGTCAAATGGTGAGCAGATAAAGACACAAACCCATAGATGGAATGAACGGATTCTTGGTCAACATAGGAAACGATAGTTTGTCTTGTATCATTGAAGTATTGCTCGTTGACCAAGCTGACTTCATCCAGAATAGAGGCGTTGTAAGATAACTGAGTACTGGGGGCTGTCGTCGGTAGGTAACTGCTCAGTAAGCTAACGTTGAGACCGTCTCCTGCAATATCATTCCAACATTGCTCCGTGGTTCTTGTAGAAATATCTTCTAGTGAACACTTCGTCTTGATGCAGTACGCCAGAGAAGACAGATAGACTGTATTGGTGGAATGACAGAGCGGGCTCGTTGGTTCTTCTGCTTCCCCTCCTGACCTCTTGGTATGATTGGAATGGATGTCGGTACATGAGAGTTTCAACCCCCAAAATGATGACAGACAGCTGTAACAGCACTTGGGTTCGAAGAGGTCTCGCCCAATTCCAACTAAACCAAAACCTTTGCCGTGAGCAGCTGTCGCAAAGGCAGCGACAGCTACAGAAAGTGTCGAGATCAACATCCTGATGGTAAAAGTTTTCGTAGAATGGTCGAACGGCTCAAATGAGACAAAGATCGAGGTAAATAAGTCAAAGCGAATGAGTATTCGAGAAGCTGATGATCGAGAAATCAATTGAAATGGTAACTATATATCAACAACCATATTCGAGCATCAGCAACAGAATCAGAAGCTCAGCCACCTCGGCAGAGTCTATTGAAACGTCAAAATATGCATGTACCGAGATATGAACCTCCGAAAGGAATGTCTTTCGATACACCCCGTATAGAAAACAGAAAATAAGAAGTCTTGGACGATCGTCAGCCCTGGCACGAACATTGCCAACAAGGAGCGAGTGCACGCGATAGTCTTGGTGACTGCTCCAATTAGTCTCATAACCTTGGTTAATCTTTTCGTACGCCCATAGGCAGCAACTCATGCCACAATTTTGTGCCTGCTTGTGGGTTTGTCTGTGTCGCCAAGCTCAAAGTGATCAACGATTAACCTGACGGCACAATCAATTTTCGCGAGTTGTCTGAGAAGTCACCAAGTTTAACCTGCCGCTAGTGTGGCCGAACACCGAGCAAACTTACTCTTAGATTCTCGGCATTGCCCTGGTAGTTTCGTGTACATACGGAACTCAAGGACCGACTGTCACTATCGACCAATTAGATGGATGTCCCATCTCTTCTAGAATTTCCATCCCGCACTTGGCAAGTCGACCCTTTGAATCGACCGAACATCATTTGGATCTCAGCCATATCATTGTACCCAAACCTGTTAAGAGGACAAGAATAGTGGCTCGGCCACTATACGTATGTGGCCTGCCTCCGTACCGTTGTGGCTTCACGCACTAGCGTTCACCGAGATCTTGGAGATTTGCAAGCATCTCCACCCCGAAAAGCTTATTATCTCGGTCCGAACAATTGGAACAGTCGTTGCCTGATGGAGTAGTAAAAGGAGAAATCCCTTACATCCTCCAAAAACCGATGGACGAATTCATGTACATGATGTCTGATGGAAAAGGAAAGATTTGTTAATGCTTCGCACGTAATGCCAGGTTGCCGTGACCATCTTTGTTGCTTCCCTTTTAAACTTGGCGAAACTGGGGCAGGGCATTAACCTGTGCAAAATTTGGGCAGATAGGTTTAAAGGCTGCTTTCGGAATAGCTAAAAGTGTGTAACAGACTTGTAAGAGAAAGAGCTCAGAGTTGACGTGTGTTGTGGTATTCAAAGTACAACTGCAAAGACTACTCGTATACTGCAAAGCCGAAGAAGCTTCCCAGAAGAAGACAGTCACATCCTAATAAAAGCAGTAGACCGCCAAGACCAACCTAACAGCCCATTCCATGAACTTAGAATGGAAAGAAAGCAACAAAGCAATGAAAAATACTGAGGAGCTCAACCTCGCTTCTCATCATCAATCGTGACAGCCTCCAGGATACTTCCCTCTCTCCCCTCACGATCAAGCACAGCTCTCTCCATGGAAGGGTACACAACATCAGCACCCTCCTCACGCCACCCCTCAAGATCAGTGAGCTTCCACTTAGCTCTCAAGAACCTCTCACGCACACTCTTCGACATGCCAACGATGCGCAATTGTACACCCTTACCAGAATGCAGACGAATGTCTTCCTTGAGTTCGCCAAGAGCTAGGATAGCAGTAACGTCGACAAATGGCACGGCAGTGAAGTCCCACACGACGACTGAGAGCGGGATATCTTTCAGCACAATGCGTTGTTGTTTGCGCCATCTCTCCACACGCTTCTCAGCTGCGACACTCCAAGATCTCTCGCGCTCTTCAGTGACGCCGTGTGTGACCTTCTCATAGACGAGCTGGATAGCTTCGAGAGCAGAGCGCTTGGCACGGTGAGCGTTGGGATAGAAGATAGAATCGTTGAAGTGGATAACGACGGTGTCATTGGGAATTGTCATGCTGGCATGTTCAGTGCGACTACCTTGACGGCCAGATTTCTCAGTCTTCTCAACGCTGGATGTGCGTCTTGGGAGAGAGAAGCCCTCGTCTTCGGTGTTGGCGTGCACTTTGGGAGTGACGAATGCAGAGCGGAGCATGGTCCAGACGACTGACCAGGCAGCGGCACAGCCGATACCGATTTCTGCGGAAACGAAGATGGTTACCCAGAAAGAGAGCATGGAGGCGATGAAGTCTGCTAGCGAGATTCTCCAGTAACGATAGAAGGCAGAAACTGGGCCGAAAAGATGGAGAACTGCCATGATCTGCAGGTGTCAGCAATTGTTTTACTTCATTACAGTGAAGATGGCTTACGATGATTGCCGAGAGTGTTGACTTTGGAAGCCAGTACAGCGCGGGACTGAAGACGTAGAGTGTCAGGAGAATGAAAGCAGCTGTGACAGCGCCACCCAAAGGACTTCTGACGTGGCACTCAGAATTCACTGCCGTTCGGGACATAGCTCCACCCACTGGCATGGATCCAAAGAAGGAGTTGACCATATTGGTAACTCCGAGGTAATTGAGCTCCTGGCTTTGATCGATCGTGTAGCCATTCTTGCGTCCGAAAGCTTTTCCAACAGCAAGATGCTCAAGTGTGCAAGCCACGAGAGGAGCTACGGCTCGAGTAGCGACCTTTGATATGAGACCAGTGTCATGAGCTGTCGGGGCGATGATGCCGTGAGTGTCGACTTTGCTGATTCCCCAGAGAAGGTCGTCCTTTCGGTTCTTGTTGACGAGGTAGCTGATCAGAGTGAAGATCACAAGCACAATAACAGCTCGGCTGCTTGCAATGTACTTGATGATATAGTGTTTCTTGCCCCAAGTCTTGCCGACTTTCTCCAGAGCGAGGAGAATGACGATGGTTCCAATGCCAATGCCACAAGTTGGGCCGTCCCAGTCTGGGAGACGCTTGAGGACATCACCGATGACGGGAAAGACTCCAGTTGGGACATCACTGAGACCGACTAAGCTGCCTACTTGACCGAATCCGATGATCAAGGCTGTGGCAGAGATGAAGCCGGTGAGAACTGGGACAGAAACGTAGTCCAAGAGGAATCCGAGTCCGAGGACGCCCATCGCGAGAGAATAAACACCGACCATGAAGGAAACAGCATTGGCAATCTTTGCAACATCGTATTCGTCCTTGAGGTCGACGATGATTTCTGCGGTCAGCAGACCTAAGATGGAAGTTGGGCCGCTTGAGAGATCTGATTTGATAGTTGTCAGCTCGGTTCGAGGCCGTCTCGAGTGAGTGAAGAGACTTACCTTTTGAAGTTCCCATGAAGACGCAGATGGCAGCTGGGATCCAGGACGAGTAGAGGCCGTTCTCGATGGGAATGGTTGCAATCTTTGCGTATGCCAGTCCTTGTGGAATAAGCATGACGCCGATTGTCAAGCCGGCAATAGCATCAGTGAGGAGCCATGATGGATGATAACGAGGAAGCCAGGAGACGATGGGTACTTTATCGAGGAGATACTGTGCTGATGCTGCTGGGAGTTGGGGAGCACCTTTCACGACGTAATCTTTGACTCTGTTGGTCGTGGTGTCTGTACGGACAATGGTCTTCAAGCCATCGACCTTTTCGCCAACTGAGAACTTCGCCATGATGGGACCTCAGATTGGGTTCTTTTCGATGAAGTGTGTCAATTCCCAGATGAGAAAGTAATAACTTCACAACAGTTGATTTTGAATTTCACAGAGAGCAAAAGTATAGACTTGAGAGAGGCATAGGCGATGTAGATATGCTCGACACTTAGTCTATCTAGTGTGTTGAAGAGGACTAGATGTCGTTGCCGCTGCTTGGCCAATGAGTGGCAACATCGATCTCCAAGAACAGTATCCTCGAGGACAGCCTCGAGACCTCCCCTCCATCGGTGAACTTTCGCAGTTTCTCGGTCTTGCTGATCGTCTTTGAGATAGTCCCAGCCCAGTGAGATGCAACCATGCCTTGGAAAATGTCCAGTCAATGGGTTGGCTTGCTCAGGGGCTTGTGGTTGTCAACTCCCACAATCACTCGCAGCTCACGTGTGACCTGATCGAGAGCAAGATTGACAACGCTAATTTGATATGGAAAATGGACTAATGATTACCCACCTGCCTAATCAAGATCGGTTTCCAGCAGACTTTCCACTACGTAGTTTATTTTGACCGCGATTTCGCCTAGCGAACCATCCAACTGTAGTCATTCCTTCGCCTTGCGAGAATTTGTTTCAAAGAGAGACATCCGTTTGAGGGCAGCGAATAGAAACCTGAATGACCAAGTTGAATATGAATATAGAAACATCTGATGAATCCTTCTCGCAAAGTCTTTGATGATAACAGACGATAGCTCTCAAGGTATCCCTGGCCATGGATGCCATCTCAACTCCTTGATCCTCCACGTGGAAATACTAGGCATGGAACGAAAGACTTTCCTAAAATACCGTCTTATGCAGCACAGTCTTGGTTTTCACACCAATGAATGCAAGCACATGTACTCGAGGCTGCGGGGTGATTAAGTACCCCTCCATCAATAAACCAATGATTGTGCCGTGCCGTATCAAGATGCCTTGTTGCCCCTGTTACTCCCCGGCCACGCACACACTGAACACAAACTCGATTACCAGTCGATTGGCGTTGGAGCCGACCGGTTGCCCAGCTAAGCCAGCTGAATCATTCGCTAGCCCGAGCTTGAGTCAACATCAAACCTCTTGTTTAGTTCATTCTCGGTAGTTGTCCTGGTATATCAAAGCTTAAAATAATAAGATCTTCGGGCACTATTACTCACACGTTTTCTTGGCCTGATGTCTGATAAACCTTCTACGATGCCAGATGTCAAGTGTCAGACGCAATGCAATACAGTGCAGAATCTCTCCCCAATGGCTCGGTCGTCGTCCGCGGTCCCATGTACGCCACCATTACAAGTTGAGACAGACAGCCCGTTGTCAGCAACAAATTGAGCACAAACAGGCCTAGATCAGCGAGCTCTACAGGGTTCCCCGCGATGGGTACAGTGGAGGTCAGGTGCATGAGCAGCTGCATGTTGGAAATCGCTCTTCTAGACCTGCCCCGCCCCCAGACGGGGAAGCAGGCCGGACAGTTGCCCGAGCAAGGCGGGACAGGCCAAGATGGGAAGGCGGCAACAACGCCTTGTCTACTGCTTGTATTCAGAACACCTCTTCCTTGTTTTGTAGTACTTCCTGGATTGGCCTTGCTAGGTGAAGTCATCTTGTGCTTCGTACTTTTTCAAGTGTAAGAGAGCTTCGCTAAGCGGGAATCCTTCCAGGGCTGCAGTACAAGTTTTGGTTAGACAACAGGAAAAGAAAGGAAAAGAAATGTTTTCAGAAAATTGTCACTTGCGAGATTGTACACACGGACATTGGGCCTCGACTACGGTACGGGAAAAGCTGTACTTTTCAACTGCAAAATATGTTGCGTGCGCATATTTACCGATTTCGATTAGCTTCAGAACAAGCGGAGCTCATGCTGGTATGCCGCTAGTATTTTGTAGATATGATCTCGGCAAGTTTTGTGAGAGCAGTGGGGATGTGATGACGAATCGGCATCGTGTACACGGCGTGGGGACTGGGAGAGAGGTGTGTGGGTGTGGAAAAAAGGGGGTTTGGACGATGCCCTGCGTATCGAAATTGTGGAATATGGGTGAAGAATTTGGTGAAGATGCAGTTATTCCCGTGGATTTTGGACCTACAGAGACTGTACGTATCACATCGTTTGCAAACTGGAAACAAGTCGCTTTCTGATCATTTTTTGTTTCGAAATGTATATACTGCCAAGGAAACCAATAGCTTCCACGACCCTTAGAAGAAACCCAGACTCCAATGGACTCAGAATGATACCCCGTATCCTCCTCCACTAATGACCCAAAGCTCCATGTTCTTAAACCAACAAGACATCAAGACAGCCTCATAGAATCTTTAGACACTTCACAACTCATCCACAGTCTCCTCGGCGGGATCGGTGCCATCCTTCGACTCATCAGGAAGTGTGACCTCATCCTTTTCGGCGCTCTTGACCTTGTTCCAGAAGATCTCTCCATTCTTCGGGTCCTCCGCAAACAAATGATCGATAACCATCTTCTTTGGGGTCTCTCCCATCCACTGGAACAAAGAGAAGTCTCTGAACTCATCAGCCTTGAAGACCTCCAACATTTCAATCGGCTCATCTCCAATGTTCTCGACGAAGTGTCCCATGTTTCGAGGCACGATACCGACGTCGCCTGGCATGTAGTCGAACGTGCGGGCAGTGCCTTCAGCAGCAAAGATCGTGATGCGTGCCCGTCCTTTGAGGAAGAAAGACCATTCATCGGCATTTGGATGCCAGTGCATCTCGCGGATCGCTCCAGGGTCGATGGTAACGTGTGCTGCAGCAATAGTCTGCGAAATGGGGAAGTTCTTGGAGTCGGTGATGCGGACTTCGCCTCCGCTTGTCTTTTTCGGTTCCTGGTCTAACATTCGGTGGGTGAAGTTGTACTTGGACTTCTTGACACCCTTTCCGCTTGGCTTCTCGTCTTCGATTGAGCCTGGTGTGGATCCTTGGAAGATGTATTTCTCTCCATCTGGAATGTGTGCGAAGACTTCTGGTGCAAGGTTGAAGTTCTTGGCGACTACTGATTTTGGTGTGTGTGCTACAGATGTCGGTCAGTGGGAGACAACGCAAACAGGTTGAGAAAATATTTACCAAGCCAATCCGTCAAGATAAATGTTGATTCTTCAGAGAATCCTCCATCATCAAAGACCAGGAGGAACTCGGTGCCGTTCTCTCCAAGACCTTGAAGTGAGTGAGGGACACCACTGGGAAAGTACCAGAGATCACCCTTCTTCAAGTCATCGAAGAAGCTACCTCCATCATAGTCAATAGCTGTAACTCGAACTTCTCCATCTAGAACATATGCCCACTCGGCCTCCTTATGCCAATGAAGCTCTCGGATGACACCCTCGTCAAGTCGCATGTTCACAGAGGCAAGTTCGACACTTGAGCCCAGCTCTCTTACGGTCGTCTGTCTCGTCCAGCCTCCTTCCTGCAAGATGTCAGTTCATACTCAAGATCTGGAGGTTCTGTCACGGGATAATATTTACCTCGATTCTCACATGCGAGTCTGCAAAACTCCAGCGCATATTCGCCATGTTCCCATGATCAGTGCTAGGAGGTCTCACAAGGTCTGGACTCTGGCGAGAGCGTTCCCAATTCCATGGGCCCAAAACAGATGCACCTTGTCCATTGCGGTATGGCAACGGATCAAGCTTGTCTCCTACGGAATCAACAGCTTTGTCCAGAGGATCCTTGAAACCTGGAGCATATGGAGAGGATAGCTTCGACTTTCGAAGATTTGCTGGAAGTGGTTTTCCATCTAGGAGGCGTTGTCGTGGGCTGTCCTGAACTGGAATTGCAATTCCAAGGTCAAACAGCGCAGCGCTGAGCAGCACGAGCGAATTCTGAAGCTTCATTCTGTCAATTGAGATGGGCAATTGGTCCCTTTTCTAGCTGATTGAAATGAAGCACTTCCGAGGTTATTGAGCCTTATATCAGGTATCTTCGGGGACAATTGCACTTTAAACTGCGGAAGAGATCGGGAGAAGGAGAAAGTATGAAGCTGGGAGCTCAAGCTTGCATGCTCGCATGAGCTTCCTCTATGACGACTTTGAAGCTTGTTCCCTGCCGGTTGTCACGGCTTCTTACTCATCGAGCCTAGTCAACAATCGACCAATAGCTACCCCGCCCTACCCGTTGCTTTGCAACCGAGCCATCCCCGAGCCATGACCGAACTCTCATTACGACAACACGGCTTTCTTTCCAAATGGGATTTAGATATTCATCTTTCGAAACGTGGCTGAATTGCCAAGAGGCATATCACATTGCCATTGCAGCCTTATCGTGGGATTCTTTTCAAGCTGAAAGTAAAACCCCATGGGGCATTCTTGGTTTCCCCTCTTTTACCCCGCGATATTCTTCCCTGTGCAAAGCGAGGCAAACAAAAAGAGCAAGTATTTCGCCACCGAATCTTCTCCGCTTCTCATATTTCCTGCGGCCGAAGGATTGCGAAGCTTCTCCGCATGCGCAGTGTGGCTTGTGGTCCTACTTGGCTTTCCAGCGGCTGGTATACAAGAAGTCTTGATAGGCTTCTTTCTTGTAGCCGAGCATGCTTGTTTTGAAACGTGGACCGTGTGACAAACTCGCAAACGTGCATTTGATAGCTCCATACTTTTTTATAGATGATCTCCAATTTTGTTGCGGTCAAATGAGTCTCAAAGGCTGGTCGGAAAAGAAACTCTATTCCTGGAAAGGGAAGTAGTACGGTGATCGCGGGCTACGGCATGCTGATGACACAGCAGCGCTGTCGGAACCGACTTGGAAGTGGGGATACTCGTCGTCCACTTCAAATCTCTTCTTCCCTTCTCCACAGTCCCCGTGACACCAAAGCTATTGGAACTAGAGCTCCGGTAGGGTTTCCCTACAAGATCTCGTCTTGATGTCCATCACCAAAAGATATTTTTGGGGATACATGCGCTGTAGCACATCATTACCCCGCATCCTGTCATCAACCAAACATCATATCATCAACAGTCATCAAGAATAATCAACGGCTCATCATGGCTGCTCCATCAAATGGCTACGGTGCTGTCAACTCGAATGGTAATGGGAACAGACATAGCCAGTGCGGAAGTGATGAAGAGCAACCACTGCTCGGCAATGGAAATTCCAAGAGCAATTGGCGGTCCATATTGACAGTAAATGTCAGCCGAGATTGGGCCGATGTCGTTCTGCTCTTGTGTTATATCATCACTGGTCTGCTTGACAGTGCATCGATATCCACATGGGGATCTTTCGTTTCCATGCAAACTGGTGAGTTCGAGGCCATGTCCACGTCCTAAAGAAGCATCCTGCTGACTCAGATTCTCAGGAAATACTGTCTACATCGGCATTGGACTTGCAGCACCTAGAGAGTCGCAACGCTGGATCAAATCTGGCGTCTCTCTCATCTCATTCTGCATCGGCTCATTCTGCTTCAGCCGATTTCACCGCTTCTTCTCACCCAGTCGAAGATGGGTTCTCTGCGCCTCGTTCCTCATCCAAATGTCGCTTATCATTGGCGCAGCCTCGATCCTGACCTGGGGTCCTAAGTCCGCAACGGTGAAAGATGACATTACCTGGAATGTCTTGGTCCCCATCGCTCTAGTCGCCTTCCAAAGCTGTGGACAGGCGGTCACAAGTCGGGCGCTGAAGTTCAACGCCCTGACGAGTGTGGTGTTGACGAGCATCTATTGCGATCTGTTTTCTGATGCTGAGTTATTTACTGCGCACAATGTGGAGAGGAATCGTAGGGTCGGGGCTCCCGTGTTCTTGCTTTGTGGTGCGGTCATGGGCGGCTGGCTGGCCCATAGCGCGATTGGGACGGCGGGAGTTCTGTGGATTGCTGCGGGGTTGAAAGGCATTGTCGTTATCTCATGGTTCTTGTGGCCTGCTGAGAAAGAGTAGACGGTATGAATTGAAATAACTGATGGTGTATATAGGTCGGTCTCAAGAGCTTGAGGGCCGATAAATCATTGTTGCTAGAGTATTCGAAGGGTCCTGGTGCTCGTTCCAATCTGGGCTGCTTTGGATTTCCACCAGATATGAGTCTGCAGGAGTGCAGAAGCCCACATCGGCGAAAATCTCTTGCAAATATGAAAGCTTTGTACTCTAGTATATTAATATGTGCTACAGGTGCCATGAAAGCTCATTGCCTACATAGATTGAGTGACAGGCAGGATAATAATGCCCTGGGCGGGCTTACCTCGGGAAATCTGAGGCCCAGTTGGTAAGCGAAATTTTGTAGTTAACAAATAACAAAATAGCAAGATTTCTGCCATCCACCCTGGAAACAGGACGATAGCGGTTAGATGCTTAACAGACCTTTCACTTTCAGGCTCCCTTACAAGCTCATCCACCCGAGGACGATGAGCCTAAGTACCTGAAATGAAATTCTAATTTGCTGCCGGTCTGTCCGTTGAATTTTTGTTTTCTTTCCCCTCCCAAATCACAACTCATCCTTTTAAAGTTTTTCGTCTTCATTTCTTCGCCCCTAGATTATCCGATGACTCCGAGCATCTCTCGCTATGTTCGAACTTCCGACTGCAGGTATTCTACACAACAGAAAATCAAACATGTCCATGGGTTCTGATATTAGGTGGTGCCAAGCAGGAGGCCTCCAGTTACCTTTGAGATTAGTTCTGTCTCAAAAATATCGTATCTACCAATAACGTGAATGCTTTCTAGCTCATGAAGGATGCAAATAGTGTCTATAACATGCATAAAACACGATCAGCCACTCAGTAATTCATTAACCGCTGTAGGCCAACTGCATGGGCTGGTGAAACATTCATTTGGTCTATCTACCAATTTTTGGCATTCTTGACAAACTAGATTGTGTCAGGCCCCTTTCCTAAACCTTGACACACTTGCTATCAGCGCCAATAGTTTGTTCAGAGACAGAAGGCTTAGCATCGCTTCCATCATGGGCTTCTCCAGCATCTATGCCCGATTTGGCGCCCTCGGATGATGGATATCCTGCTGATGCACGAGCCTGAACATTTCCCACGTCCTCTCCTTCAGCCACATAATCAGAAACATCTCCACCAAGCTCCTTGACCTTACGCTTCAGTCCATTCGTCTTCTTGATGCTGGCAAACTTGTCTTTGTTTGCGCTGAAGACAGTGGTCTTGATGGCCTTCAATTCTCCTTCGCGCTGCTTGAGGGTATTCTTGAGACCGAGAATTTCCTTCTTCAATGTATCAAGTCCACCAGCACCATTGTTTGCCGCATGAAGCTGCTCCTTCAATTCTTCGATCTCCTTGTTTCGGGCATCGATAACCCGATCGGTATGGACAAGAAGATTGTTGAACGATGAATTCTTCTCTTCGAGTTCGGCCTTAATATTCTCCAGCTTGGTATTGATGTTCTCGGTCAAGATGGAGTATTTGACATTCTGATTGGTTTCGTTGATGAGTCGCTTCTTCAATGCTCGGATATCCTGATCTTCTATCTTTGCAACATCAGCAGAAAGGGCTGCGTTAACCAATCGCTCAGTTGTGACCTCGACCTCTTTTTTCAATTCGATTATCTCGGTGTTCTTCTTGGCGATCGTGACATCCTGTTGTGCAAGAATCTTCGAGGCAGACCGGAGTTCATCTTCGATAGGGTTTCCACCTGGGAAGTGGCAGCCCTGATTGACTTGGAAAGTTAGCTTAGGCTGGCAGTGTATATAGAGAGGTCATATGCTTACTCAGAACATTCCAGGCATTGTACTCTGCAGTCCGGCGTTGGATGCAGGAGCTCGCATTGGGATGCAGCTTGCGGGCCTCAGGATGGCAGCGCTCCAGATTGTATGCGATGACACCATACTTCTGGCCAGCTGCTGAAGCTGCAGAGTAGATCTAGACTGATGAACCATCGTTGCGGAAGGAGGGAAGAGTTGTGTAAAGTTGTTGCGGTGGTCGAGTATGGGGGAAAACCTTGGAGCTCAGAAGGTTTCGAGGTTTATATCTTGTGGGTGGAAAGTGTTTCTCGTTAGCGCAAATTCTATGTCGCGCGGCCTCGTTGAAATCACCCAACGCAGATTGATTGGCAATATCGCTTTCCAGAAATCTCCTTTCAGCTTTGAAGAACGTTCAACCTATACGTATGACACATGTTGCAGTCGCGCTTTATTGCGACGACGCCGAGATTCACAAACGCCAGTGAAAAGACAACAAGCACGCATTAGATGACACCGCTTCGCGCCAGAATGGTCACGCATGGTAATGATCAAACCAGTGAGCAGCGTATTCCAACTTGAAACTTCTCTAGAATATAAGAAGTGCTGAATATTAACTTGTAATCGGCGTGATTTGAATGTGTTTTCTGTTGTTGACATTCAGCTGAGGCGCTCGCTTAATCTGTCTGCCCCGCTCACTGCCCACCAGGCCGATTATGGCTATTGCAAAGGTTGGAATCTGCGATGTTAAATAGTTGCAACGCAATGGCTCAAATTGTACGAAGTGGCGGATATAGTAGTCAGGTCTTGTCGGAATGACAGAGCATCTTGTTCGGACGTCGAAAACGCCTCTAGAAGAGGGAGGCGTGATGATGCGAATCCACATTATGACGAGCGAGCAAAATAATATTTGAGGCATGTTCTGGAGAAATCACTTATCGGGAGTTCGGTAAGTGAAACGAGCCTCTATTTTTTGGTTCAAGAGAAGCAGAGGCAAAAAAGGCAAGAGTACAAGTGACAAAAGCCCCAACGACGATCTCGAAAGACCGCCGCCAGTGCTCCCACAACCTGAAGGCCATGTAACAACAAGCGCCCAACTGAAACCCCGAAGAGAGTAGCCAGTAACCATTGCTATGCACCGTAGTAAACTACGGAGACTTTTGATGGCTCAACCCACAACTCTTTTCTTTTTGTCAAATGTATGATTTTTGCATACATTTGAAGAGCCCTCAGTAACCACTTGAATCCTCGATAGCCACAAGCGCATCGCGGCGTCTCAGCGACAGTACCCGCCCGTCTTAACAACGAGGGATGGCAGATTCCTCGTTATTTAAATATGACCCAAACAAACTTTAGCGAGAATGGCCTTAGGCTACCCACCACACGACCTCGGGTGAAACTGGAAAGTCTCGGGACATTCGCATTAATAGTAACTCCAAAGATATACGACAATCTCGCGTATTATGATGCTGAGCCTTGATTGAAGAATGATATTTTGTTTGCACAACAAAAGTGGGTGCTACTGTCGATTCTCCTTCACTCTGCCTCGTATTTAGAGAACGCAAAGTTACTTTCCACACTGAGATGATATGAAATGGTCAGCCAGAAGGCAATAGGATAAGTAATGGATTGCTTCTACACATCAGCTCCGTCTTTCCCAAGAATGACTGATCTGGGCAACAGATTAACAGTACGCTTGGCTCAGTATGTGGGGGCCTTGGCACCCATTGACATTCGCTTGTCGCCCAACAGCAACAAATCCGTCAACGCTGCAGTTGATTAAAATGCGCCTTCACCACGTCGTTCCATATGCAGACGAGGATAAATATGCAATACGTGTCACGGATGATGGTAATGTGTCAGAAGGCAGCCGAAAACTGTGCCAACCGCAAGTCAGTCCTCAATGACTGCTGCGAGAAGCCTGGCAATCTGCAGCAATGCCGTGGGTACGTAACCCACTTTTGAGACACAAAGGTACTTTACATAACATCATACCCAGGACTTGATCTGGATTGTGAGGTGCCCCCAATAAAAAGGCAAGTCTACGTTAGAAGTGCTATCATATAAACCAAAATAAACTCATTCCCTGGGAGAATCCACGGAATGCAGCCACAACAACTGAGGCTACTTCCGTGTCAATTGACCAACTTACTCGGCCTTGCAATCCTCAAGCTAGCGAACAGGATCATCGAGGATTCTTGGCAAGCAACAAAGGAAGCCGATCCTTTCACACCACATACCTTACAGCCGAAGATAGGTCAGAGTAGTCTATCAAGTCCAGAGCCAGAGATGTTGCGCAACAGATGATTAAGTTGTCGTCAGGCGAATGATAACTTCTTCTTAGGTAACTGTCGCCTATCAAAATATTTCTTGGTGGTCTTCCCAGGACAGCGCCTTCCGTTACCTAGGTAAGGTAATTTTTCTGTCCGGCACGTGACTGTCATCCTCGAGCGCTCTTTCCATCCTCCTCTGCTCTCTTCTCTAGTTCAGTTGTACCGCGAGGAAGTCTAAAGATAGCTTGAATCCATATTTTCACTCTGATCAACTCATACAAAATGCATCGATATCCAAGAATCAGAATGCCTTACACTTCAATATTCTCTCAAATGAAGGAGAGAGCGGAACAAGGGGTCCACGATTATTGGAAGATACGAACATATTACACGGAGTGCCTCATGATTATCCAAAGAGATGCGAGCACGGTACCTCTCATGGCCCCAGATGCGCAGCAGTACAGGGCAGAGAACCAAACTTGGTCATACTTCTGTAAGTTTTCAACACTGGCAGATATTCCCAAGCGTTTATACTCCCGTTCAATGCATTTGCCAATTACTCTCCAGGGCCTGAAGATCCATTTCCTGGTATCGATCCACAGCCTGATCTTTTGACACCTGGCGCAGAGCAACATGCACCGCAACCTGGAGGCTCTAATTCCTCACGACCAACCTCTTCAAGCGCGGGGCCCAGTTCCCCGAATTTGCAACTCCAACAACATTCCTCCAAGGACGGATCAGGTGAAGCGCTACCAAGCAGGGGCGCCATTTCCATAAGCCCACAAACAGATACTTCCAGTGACAGATCAAGCACGAGAGCTGTGTGCTCTTCTTGGACTTGTGGCAATTGTCAGGAAACTGGTCATACACTGGCCGACTGTACCAGAGAACTGGACTCATATGGTTTCTTGACTGGTTGCCCAAACTGCAACAAAACGGACCATAACTACGACGACTGCCAAGATATCCTCCAACAACACGATCGAGTGAGAGATTACCATTTCCTTATTTTCAGACGGATAGGCAAACCTCCTATCCGAAGTCGTATCGATATTAGATTATTGGGTAATGGAAGGATCTCAAAGTTGGATGGGATGCCACAAAGCTCTGAATTTGCTCTTGCGAGAATATGCAGAAGTCTTCTTCAAGACCCCAACGAGATGATAATGGATCCGTCATGGGACTCCCCCAAGATTATCGAGGGTTATTCTGTATTTTCACGGCACAATGGAGCGCCAGCACCGCGAGTTATGGGCTTTCCACCAAGCTACGATGAACAGCAGCATCAAGTACATACCCAACCGCCGGACGTTGTCGGACCGGTCTCTCAAAAGCCGGCAGGACCTGACCCATTTCAGCAGCCACAACAAGATACGCCTCTACAATGGGCCTCAAACTAGCAGCCCAACTTCCAGTATGGTAACATGCACCCATTTCATACTCAGCAATCCAACTCTCAGAACGGTACCATGTACCCAGGCTTTGCTCAACATTCCAATTCCCAACCCGGCAACAAGCATCCAAGCCCTGCTGTATACGAGCGTCCCGCATCCATGTTCACGCAGCAGTCCAAATCCCAGCCTGTCAACAAGCATCCTAGCCCTGTTGTACACGAGTATTACCCGCGTCCAGCATCTATGCTATAATCAGGGGCAGGGCCACCGATGAAGTCAGAGAACCACACAGCTTGACAGTTTGCCGGTGGAAGTAACTAACACACAATTGGATGGATAATAGACATTGGTATGGACGAGTGTAAAGTAGGTGGCAGTAGCAGTGATTCGGTAGTGTCTACAGTCAAAGATAGATGTTGAAGGGAATTGATGGACTGCGGCTGCTGGTGATTAGGCCGGCGATAGCCAGCAAGGATATTACCCTGCGGAATCGCATTTATCAGGTGGAGTTTATTCATGGCAGGACCAAGTCATTTATTTTAGGCACCAGTAGCGCAATGGCAAAGGATAAACTAAATATCGCATGAGAAACGTCGCTCTCCAGCCCACACTATGGTGTGGCTCTGTTAGATAGATCGTTTGCAGATTGAAACAGGGCCCTACTGAGAAAACTCAAAAGCATAACGAAACACCTCAGCCCGTAGAACCTGCGGGTTGAAGTCATGTAATTCTTGGTCAATCTCACTCAAGTCATCATCACCATGGCCCACTCATCAATTTACTCCTGCAAGAAGAAAAGTGTTAGAATCATAGATCTGGCCCCTTGTCAAACCGTCTAACCATGCCTTCCTCCTTATCTAGCTTATTACAAGTGTCAGTCGGATCGATGCACAAGTGCTCAGTACTTGTATAATTTCAGAAGTGGTGGATCGCCCACCAGCGTGTTGACTTCCCCTGAGCAAACTCGCTTCCAGTAAATTGCCCCGCACCGCCTCTCCACTATGAAAACTTGGGCTAGACATAAGACACGAATCACTAAGGAAGTAGATTCCAAGCTATGGTCGCAGGGTTTCCAAAGCAGTGTATTTGTATGTATCTCATTGCAACCCTGTCTCGCATTCAGACTTGTGAATATCGCTCAAGTGCGAAAAAGAAGAAGAGGGGAATACTCCAAGCTCTCAGTATGCTCAACCAGACCAGACACCTATCCCCTATGCATCGATCGTCTTATCTCATCTCGTATCGTATCGCACCAGAAAAATTCAAGCCCGTAGGCAGTAATAGCCAAAGAAAGCTAGCAAAGGGGGGAGGGGGCCTGGAACAAATCGCCAAAGTGACGCCAGAAAATCACCGTTCTATCCACATGTGCCAACCGTCGCGCTGCGCTCTCATCGCCAATCTACAGCTCCTAGCTCGACCCAATCCCGGATACCCATTCCACCGAATCCAAACATTGCTGTTTCGGTCTCGGCGCCCTGGAGAGTACGAGTAACCCAATATGCTAGTCCGCCGAGGAGGCCGAAGCTACTGACGACTTTGAATACAATCCAGCCTTTCCGCTTAAGCTCTTCGTTTAGCATGAGTAAGCCCAATGGATCATGTCTGTCCACGCCGCCTCGAACATCTCGCTGTGTTCTTCTTCTGGAATAGGTGCCTTGCTTCACAAGAGCTCCCGAAGTGGTATCGTATGCTGGGTCATTCTTCCTCGCCTGAGAAATCGGAACAATTGTACCATCGGAAACACATTCTCCGAGCCTTTCGGTCAACCATACGGCCCGCTCGCTTCTAGCTAAGGCCTCAAATCGTGCGCGCTCATTTTGCAGACTTCTTTGAAGATCTGCAGCCCAGTTGGCGAGTCTGACTTGAGCAATCCGCTCTTCGCGCTGGGTGTGATCTGTGATTCGGGCCAGAGCGTAGGATATTGTAGCCCCGACGGGAGCAGTCAGACTTTGTGAGCCTGAAAGTGATGATGTGAGAGGTTGGTAGAGTGATTGAGGCCTGGATACAGGAGTGGACGAAGAACGCCATGTGATAAATTTCTTTGCGGCAGAATGTCGAAGCCATGACACTGAGTCCTGGTCGAAGATCTGGGAGACAAGTACGTGCAATTCAGAAGGAATAAGGGGTTGAATGTAGTCAGGAGACATTAGGAGACTGGCGTCCATGGTATCGTGGTCCTTGGAAGGTGTGGTCGATATGGCGTATGGCGGGGATGGTTGAGAAGTACGTTGAGCAGCTTCTGGCGTGAGGCCAAACAAGAATGGCTTGATATTTGCTGCGTCTAATTCGCTCATAATGTTGTGTTTCAGTGATGATACCTCTTCCGGAAAGCATGCATCTGCTCGAGCCACGAGTGGAATTACGTTTGTGAGGGCGGACAAGCGGCGCAAATATTCGATATCCACTGGTTTGATTTCTGTATGGTATTAGCAGATGCGTTATTATATCTCGCGAGATACTTTACTGTTAGAGACAACATAGAGAACAACATCAACCTGCGATCCGCCGTTCCCACTTAACAAGTTGACCATTTCTGGCTCGCTCATGCCGTCGAAACTCGTCACTTTCTTGAATTGGGATTCAATGTATTCCACAACTGGAGTTATACACTCCAAGCACTACATAATTTAGCATCAGGTCTGGCAAGGAAGCGGACCTTACTTACCGATGTCTGGTTGCCATAACCAGGGGTATCAACAAAGCAAAGGTTTCTTTCCAGAACCGAATCACCCACACTCTTCCTCCTCCGCAATATTCGGCTCTCCTCCAAGTCGGACCACCATGACGGATATGATCTCGTACTTGCATATATTTCCGTAATCTTCGATGTAGTCTGCAGATCCGCACTCCCACTTCTGAACTTTGTTCGCGAACTCTTTCGTCTGGTCGCTGGTATGGAGATCGGTTCGGCTGATAAGGGATCAACATGGACAATATCTTCGCAGACTTGCACAATTGCTTTGATGAGGGATGTCTTGCCGACACCTGTAGCTGTTAGCCATGTAGCATGCTGGGTTGCAGCGGAGCAATGTACCTGAATCTCCAGCAACCAAAACTTTGAGTCTGCCCATATTCTTTCCTCTTTCTGTAAATGGACGCCTACTTGGCATTTTGATGCTCGGCATGACCAACTGAGGAGCACTTCCGCTATCAACCATTTCCAGACTCGGTTCCTTGTCCTCGTCGCCACTCGATACGATTGCTTGACTAGCAACTTCATCCATTAACGAACCAGCGTCGGAGTTTCTCCGAGAGTCTGGGCTACTTAAGAGTGAAGGAGGGGCAGGCGAGCCATATGAAAGAGGTGTGAAAGGTCTCGAAATCGTGGCTTGCGAAGATCTTCTCTGAAAGGACGGAGAAGCATTTCTGCTAACATCGCCTGATGATCTGGTAGACGGTGAAGTTGGTTGGGACAGATTCTCTTCGGACTTCTTTGACATTCGTTGTCCCAAGTTCTTCTTCCAGTTGTGCCTTGCATTTCGTAGCTTTTCCTCCGAATCGTCACTATCTTGAGCTAATGAGCTTATCGTGGTTTCAAGACTCTCAACACCGTAGGAGCTGCTTTTGGAGGAATCTCGCTGTTTTGGGAGGATGATCGGTGATCGGGATGTCGAGGCATCCATAGTCTTCTCGTCTGCTATGAAATAGGACATCTGCGGAGCTTGATTACGTGGTGCCAGAGGAGTTGGATCGTTATCGAAGCTGGTACTCGGAGACCGTCCTGTGAAGACATCATCGCCTGGTAAAGGACGCATGTTGGAGAATAGGATTTGGTCCCACTAGAGGTAGTTGCAGAAGAATTATATCATCTCCATATATTGCATCGAATATCAGACAAGAGGTTCGATGTTGAAGATATTCTAAGATTCCGAAAGCCGCGATTGTTGTCAGCCTCCTGCACTGGATTGGATTGGACTGGTCACTTGTACCCCGCGCCAGTCCCGTGCCTTACCACGCGGCGATAAGCTGCTCCGTCCCGCTCTTGGCATTGAGCGGAACTCAGGCTAGGGTTGTTAAATAAGGCCACCACGCGGTAATCTCATTTAGACGCCCGCTGTTATATCGAAGCGCTTACTTTGCCCAATCCCGTGCCCCTCCATCCCCTCTCTGCCCCACGCCGTCAATCGAACGGGCAATCCCTAAGAAGATCCCCCTCGGCTTCACTTCTCCTGCCTGCAAGAAGCATCCCTTCCCAGTTCAACTTCTTCACCACGGCTTCACTCAAGCCAAAGGATACGCTAGCTATCCTTAATCAGCTTTGCACTCCATCCTCCCTTCTCTTCGATCCGAGATACACCACAAGGCCTCCTCCCTCGCCTCTACCACCTTTTCGTACATTTCCTCCCTCTCCGACTGCCCAAAGACTTCCTTTCTCAGTACCCAGTACTATCAGCATACAAAATCTCAACACCGAAGAAGAGCCCGCAGAGATGGACAAGAGACATCCAAGTTCGTTCCAGCAGCTGGAGAAGCTGGGCGAGGGTACATATGCTACTGTGAGTAACAGAGACAGGGTCTTCTGCTATGCCAGAGCTTCTTAGCATATATCTGGTCGTGGAGACATGGCAGAAGAGCATATGTCTCCTCTGCCATGCCTTGTGACACTGCTTGTATGGAGTCCATGCTGACCCTGCACAGGTATTCAAGGGGCGAAATCGACAGACTGGCGAATTAGTTGCGTTGAAGGAGATCCACCTGGACTCGGAGGAAGGCACACCATCTACGGCAATCCGCGAGATCTCGTTGATGAAAGAGCTGAAGCATGATAATATCGTCAGCCTACACGATGTCATCCATACCGAGAACAAGCTCATGCTGGTTTTCGAATACATGGACAAGGATTTGAAGAAGTACATGGACACACAGGGCGATCGAGGAGCACTACCACCCGTTACGATCAAGTCATTTATGCACCAACTCCTTCTTGGGATTGACTTCTGCCACACGAACCGCGTCCTTCATCGAGATTTGAAACCTCAAAACCTGCTCATCAATGTAAAGGGCCAATTAAAGTTGGCAGATTTTGGTCTCGCAAGAGCATTCGGAATCCCAGTCAACACTTTCTCGAATGAGGTGGTCACTCTCTGGTATCGTGCTCCTGATGTTCTTCTGGGCAGCCGAACATACAATACCAGCATTGATATTTGGTCTGCAGGCTGTATTATGGCAGAGATGTATACCGGTCGTCCTCTCTTCCCTGGCACAACCAACGAAGATCAACTTGTTCGTATCTTCCGAATCATGGGAACGCCTTCCGAACGGTCCTGGCCTGGAATTTCCCAATACTCCGAATACAAGCAAAACTTCCAGATGTATGCCACACAAGATCTGCGAGTTATCCTTCCACAAATCGATCCTATCGGCATTGATCTCCTGCAGAGAATGCTACAATTGAGACCAGAGTTGAGAATTAGTGCCCATGATGCTCTGCAACACCCTTGGTTTAATGATCTTGTTGGCCAGATGAGACCACCTCCACAACATCTCGGTCAAATCCCCATGCAACAGAGAGGATATGCTCAGCAGGGCGTGTCTGCGCAGGGTGGTTACGAGTATTGAAACTTGCGAGATCCGGTTTATGTGTTACGATGATACCTAGGTGCATTGGCGGGCGTTGTGGTCGGTATTGGAATTGGAGAGTGCGTTGCTCATGATAGTAATAATGATCGGGTTCATGACTTTACTCGGCGATAGCTGCCATTGTCTTCGTGCTTCTCCTGGAGAATTGGAGCTCTTGACTCGAATTTGGTTCAAGGTCCATCTCTTAGACGAACAAAAATGTAAGTCAAGGTCACCCCTTTGTCTGTTCATCTTACAAGTGGAGATATTTTGCAATTCATCTCGTGATGTTTCTTGTCTGTTGCATTTCGCACTTCCAACGTCGATTCATGAAGCTGGGGTCGATATCAATAGTTGTGGAGTTTCGCTTTGGCTCAACAAGATCTGGCGCATGTTGACGACAAGTCAGTCTCAAACAAGATTCCACATCCAGACATCCACTTCTATGCTTGACAATGCTCTGTATCTCATTGTTGCATATCGCAATACGCCATCCTGAGTATGACACTCGACTCATCAACGGCCCAAGCCCCAAGCAGCACAAACTAGCAATCTCCGTTTCCCGTCCCACTTCCAAGTTTCTGTGAGATTTCGAGATTCTGACTTAGCTCTAGGTAAGACATTTATTGCTGTGTTATAGATCTTGAGGCTTTTTGATGCATTTCGCAAATAATACTCCGAGTCAGATATCGACATGATAATCCCTCCCGAGTCAGCTCGGTTGGTGAATGAGGCTGAATCCTGAATCCTGTACAACGTGAAGCCTGTTAGCGAGCGAGTGTTTGGCATGTTATTGACATTTGGCGTTTGGTAAAACTATGGAAACTGTCATGACAAATAATGCCATCTTCCCTAAGATGCTACACGGCACATGTCGAGTCAAGCCAGCGGACCCGATTCGCTCGTAGGGAGTCTATTCTTCGGGTCTTGGACTGACTAGAATCACTCTTGTTTACGATTTCCTGTCTTGACAGAGACGTCAACAAGCTTCAAGCCCGTCAACCGATTGACACTGACATTTTCAAAGTCTAAACACCAGATGGACAGAAAGGCAGAAACGCATCGACCTGTCCTTACTCGCACAGCCGACCAACCAACACCCTGACTCGGCGCATAGTCCGCGAGTCCAACAAACATCCAACAGGACATACGATTATGCAAGTCATACCGCACCTCTACCCCACTCCACTCCACTACATTCCAACTTTTCCCTGACTCGCCTGAAGATTTCGCTTCTCTAGAAGTCCGGTCACTTCTCGGCAGTGTCAAAGCACTTTTGTTCTTGACACTGACACTGGCTACAGCACGCACTGACACCTCCCTTGCAGAAGCCAAGCAGTAACCTGACTCGAGGATGGTCCCGAGTACTCGGACACGAATCACACGATTCGGATGAGTGGGTCGGGCCGTGGATCTCAAAATTTCGCTGACTCTGATTTTGTCGGCCGGTTGCAAGTGCGCCGACAAGGGTTTGCCCGTCCAAATCCCGACTTCAAATCCCTCGGCGGGAAAAGACGACGAGATTGGAAGTTTTGTTGCATTTCGAAAAATAGGGTTCACTTCGGTCGGTTAATCTCTTTGGGTTAGAGCGCTTGCGTTGGTCCGCTGGCGTGAGCTGATCGGGAGAGGAGGTTCTTGTGGGGTGGGAGGCGTTCATGGTCTAGAGGAAGTGTTTGGTCCCCACCAGCCACCGATCAATACGCCTTCCAGATTTACAGTATCTTTGATGGGGTATGAAGCTTCATAGGATAGATAATTTTAGATAGAGGAGGGCTGAGTCAAGTTGGACGTAACACAGGATTCGTAGGACATATCTAGAAGCAATTTCTCACTCGTAATATACGCAAGACGGCATCCTTTATTGTAACCCACAAAGCACTCTTAAAACCACAGCAAGAAGAAGAATATTACCGCGGTGAACTAAACGAAGAGAAGATTCTTGTTGCACATCTCAAAAGAGACTTCATCCAACTTTCTCAAAAGAGGTGTTGCCTCCGAGCCGTCCACTGAACTAGGACTCCTGTTGCACATCGACAAAGAAACTCTAAGCTCCATCATCAAAAGGAAAGACACCTCCAAGGATCAAAAGATAGAGCGTTTGTTTCCTGTTGCATATCGCAGAAAGTAACTTTGTATCCTTCTCTGCTTTGGAATGACAGGTTTGCTGGCCGGTAAGGAACCTGCCGATTAAAGTGGATTTATACTGGATAACAAGCTTTACCAAAGTGGGAACTGAGTACATATCATAAGCCTGAAACTTTAGACTCCGATATTCTGAGGTTCATGGAGGGGAAAATGTTAGAAGGGATCTACTTGGAAGTGCTTTTCGTGATCGGCCCCAGCGCAAGACTTATCGCTTGATTGCTTCCGACAAGCGAGATATCCATCATCAGAAAAAGCAACTCGCGAGCACAGCACAAGACTCAGAATCACCAATGTTCTCAGAAAATCAGATGATATATTTGAAAGGATGCTTTCTAAAGGCATCGAGCCCAGAATTGACCATATTCATTTCCACTGTGCATCAACAAAGAGGAACTCCCTCGCGTACAAGCAAATCCGCTTGTGCGGCCGCACGGGTGAGTTGGATGTACTTCAACATCGCAACCTAGTTTCAGCCCCATCGGAGTCTCCATGGACAGCTTGCCAGGATAAGTTTTGAGAGCGTCTTAAAGATGTAAGGACTGTCAGCAACAAATTCTTGTTGCAAATCGCAAATTTTTGGCTTTTCTGTCACCCTGGCTGATATGCTGTGCCGCCCGCAAAGATGGACCCTTCTGCCAGCCTGGATGGCTTCTGTTGCATTTCGCAGTTTATACTTTCCTTTGCAAATGAAGAAAGGGAGGATATTTCATGCGTCAGTCTCCGTTTGTATTTGGTAGCTTTGTGAATTGTTTCGGGGACAATGGTTGAAGGTCTCCTTTCCGCTTCATACCCTGCTTCATTTGCCTATCTTGGACAGCTCTTCGAAAGAAGTCTCTTGAATGTAGAGCATATTGATTTCTTTGAATAAACAGTCTTCGACTCTAGTCGACGCGTCCTTCGCTGCTGTCTATTCATCCAGCACTACCTATCCTTATCTTCGAGATCCCCTTCCCCCACATCGGCTCATCCCAAGAAAGAAGCTTTCGGCAAAAGCGTAAACAACGCCCAAGCCATATGACCTACCAATCAGCATCCCATCGTTGCATCTCGGTCAAATTCCGAGGCAATAGAGCAGAATAAACTTTCTTCCAGAAAAAGCAATGCAGGATAAAACCTTGCCACGTTTTCTTCCATCCACTGACTCAGAATGTGGAGATCAGATGGGCGGAAATGGCACCGCAAGGTCTGAACACCACACCGATAATGCCAGATGCCATGTGGCGGGCAGATGAAGGATAATCATCGGGAACTTTATATCCACGTCAGACTCCCAGCTCCGTGTTGAAATCGTGTCGTGTGACCAAGTCCGGAGTTCTTCCCGCAGCTGTATATTTGTTTCTAACGAATTTTGAAAGCATGGACCCGATACCGAAACCATCAGGAAGTCATTTGTTGCAAATCGCACTTTGGAAGTATAATCTTCTAACAATGTTTATTTGCGGCGCAGCAGAAATGATGATGTTATGTTTGCTGCTTCGGGTCCTGGCAAAACATATTGACTTTCGCTTATGGTTTGAGAGACACTTAGTGATCGATTTGTCAGTACGGTAACCAACGAACATCCCTTCCTCATATAGTTCTCTTACAACATGATATGCTTTGCACTTTGGAAGACAGGACGTAAAGATTAATTCATTTCCCGTATGCAACTGCCAGGTAGCTTCTAAAAGTAGGATTATCGTATATCTTATTGGTTCCGCTATGACGAGGAGCGGAATTGGGAAATCAGCCGCGGTTCGGACGAATCTCCGTGGCGCTGTACTTAAATTGTATTGGCATGTTAAGACTTTAACATGGCATTTGAGGATTTTTGTGATCGATTCCAAGTATGGCAGTCTGTTGCATTTCGCAAAATTGACTTCGTCACCATCCTTATAGCCTTTCCACTTATTTTTGAACGAAGACGGAATGCTGTTCGTCTCAGGTCCCACCCACCCCATGAAGCCAATCCACATATGACGAAGATACCAACAAGACATGTACGTAAAAACTTGAAAACTATCCTTTCTTGTTGCAAGTCGTAGAATTTTGACTTTGAAAGGGAGGGTCTTAAGAGAAAGAAGTGTTGTGCTGGGCAGGCTGACTTGGTTATCCGAATTAGGCAGCCAAGACGACCGTTTGGCGTCGGTACGTACCATTGTGCTGGGAATTGCAATGCGCAACGGGTTCATGTAGTACCAATACGGTTTTGAGCCTGAACGGAAAGTTACGAATTCTTGGAATTTGAGGATATGTGAATGTCCAAGAAGATATCAATTCCATCACTCTAAACTACTGTACCTATCCCGAAATCCAGCTGGTCTCAGAATATACTTTCGATTTCTTAGGCCTGGCAATAACAGGCAGGTCTCGAAAGCTAGATGTACGTACAATTTGGTTTTTACGCGTCACAAACCCTACCGAAAGGTTTCGACCATTTTGACTTTTGACGGGTGAGGCAGAGTACAAAAGGACCCCTCGATTCAGTCACATGCTGGAGAGACCCTCAAATATGGGACGAAAGTGCGGTGTACTTGTCACCAGACCAACGCCGAAACCTTTACAAAGTGTCAAGCAACAGTCACGACTCACGATGTTGCTGTCCCGAAGCTGAGCCGGCAACACAAAGTTTCGCAACGGGACATCTGGCAGTGGATCATACGGGGCTGCCGAAAAACAAAGCCTCAAGAAAAATTTCGACATGTCTGAAATATGATAGGTTCTTTTGCAAAAGTAAAATGTTTTGTTGCAAGACGCAAAAAAGACTTTTTGGCTATAATTACTTCGGATGTGAAATTGGGATTCGTATGTCTCTATGCGGTAGGTTTCGTAAGTTGTTGATCCGAAGGGGGTCGGCTGGTCGGGAGTCGGGAGGAGGCGCTGTCGAGGACCGAACGACTCGCGGGATGGGAGAATCGGGTATCTGCCCCGAGGAAGGCCCGAATGTCAACACTGCAGGTGTTTGATGGAAGAGATGGTCGGTATGCGACTGCCTCGGCTGCTTGGTAATTGTATTGAATGGAAGGAGTCCGATCTCCATACGGATTTGTACGATTTGACTCTCTGCATCCTGAAGGGTACAAGAAGCTCGCTTTTCTTGGAGGCAAACAAAGCCAGCGAACCCCCTCTTTCCCCCACGAACGCAGATCAAAGCTCAAACTCCATGCCAAAAGTAAGAAATTCGCGAATCGAATCTTAACTTGAAGCACGACCCTCCGACAGCGATTTCCTGTCCATCCATTTTCTTGGGATTCTTGATGCACGTCGCACCCCTTGAGCCGAGGGAAACGTTTAGCCCGAAAACTCTGTTCCTGACTCGTCCCAGGTTCGTCCCTGTTTCAGGAAAAGGAGACGCCATTTTGTTGCATATCTGATTCGCCAAGGTACCAAGTCACGAAGTCTGGAAAGGGAAGAGGTCTCGTGGGCATCACGAGGTGAGAATTGGATGCTTAGATACTTGATATAAATCATGGGGCTCGGCTGCGAAGTAATTTGGAAGTCGATGTGAAGGTCCGTAGATTAAATTATGACATTGAAGCAAGTATAATGTCATCGTTTTGTATCAAGACCCCGTGCTTGTTAGATTGTGGGATATGATGCCTTGCCTTGTTCTTAACTCCGTGGATATACTGCGAGCACAGATCGGTTTTCAACAGCGCCTTGTGCGTCGAATGGACTCTCAAAGCAGGGGATTGTGGATTCATTGAATTTGATTTTAAGGAGTAGCTTGGAAAGAATGCAATATTTTATTAATACTAATTTTGGATGGCCATCCGCATGGTCAACAGTGAAGAAGCCGGACGGCTTTTGGAGATAGTGTCGCTCGTTGCCTAATCGGGAAGCTGAAGACGAGCAAAAAGAGTCGCACCAATATCCACTTCAAACCACAATTCTGAAGCCGGAGGAAATCTTCCACCAAGAAAGGGATCAAGATCAGATATCCATATTCTTGTTGCAAGTAGCAAATATTTGATCGAGTCATCTTCATCAGATGTTCCCAGCAGAGTGGATCAGCCCAGCATCGCGACTTCATGGACCCGTACTTCGACCCCACCATCAGAATATGACAGCTGTGTACACGACTCGACGACCGAGAATTGCGATGTGCAACAGAGTGATTCTAATGCTCTTCATTTGCCAGATGTGAAATGGTGCCGGGAAAGGTTGCTCTAATGAGCATGCAATGCGAGGGTCTTGGTGGTTTGGTAGAGGGATTTAACAGTGGAAATAATGAGCTGAGCATGTCCAGCCGAGCCTCATGACCTTTGAGCACCACACCAAAGCCAATTCCCAAGGGATGGGAAAAGGAAACGCAAGCTAGGATGCGCAGTCGTGCTTCCGGGAGGGTATAAGGCCAGCCAGATCGCACTGCTGTCCAATGGCTTGCTGAGAGAAATGCAGATGAGAGGTGTGACAGCAGATGCGAAGACGATCGAAAGACGAGCAGACAGAGCTCGAGTCAGGTCCATACAGCTGTCTGCTGGCGTTTTTGGGAGGATGACGTTCAAATAACCAGTCGGAGGCATCCCCTACAGCCGGCTGCCAAGCACGTCCCCAGACCTGAAGAGCAGGCCTCACGCCTCGGTTGCACCATCCAACCCCTATCCTATCAGTATCAAAGTCATCCCCATGGACAAAAAAAGTATCACATCTGGACCCTCTGCTCTCCCTCTCTATCACATTGAGTAGCGTTCTGTTGCAAGTCGCATTTCAGACACTGAATCGTGTCACATCGACGAAATGGTGCCATTACAACATGGCGCGATCCTTCTTACCAACCACAGGGCTCGAAAAACGAGGATAACCGAAATGCACAAAACTATCTGTCAGATCAAGCCTTCAGCATGCGTCACTTTGCTTTGGGTCGCCGCGCGACGGGCTCTAAATGCCCTAACTCCTGCACCGTGCTCACGCTGCCCCAATGCGCGGTGATTTATTCGGGCATCATCAAACTCAAAAAGGCTGGAAGAATGCACATGGAAACTTTAAACCGCGCGTGAGAGGGGAAATAGTTCAAATAGACTTTGGTACTTGCTGTCTTGAGTGTCATTTTGGTGCATTTCTGGCGAGCGAAGTGCTCTGGTTGGCTGTTCGGTGCCGGACACTGTCTCCTCCGAAGTGTTTAGGAGCTGAGTCTAGACTCTTCAAGGGTCCTCGAAGGGTCCTCTGGCGTGTGCTTTACAGCCATGAAAGGCAAAAGCAAAAGCTGAAGCTCGAAGCCAAAGTGCAAGCTTATTCGAAGCTCCAAACTGACACCAACAGCAACGCGAGCTCTCGTATTTGCTGTACCGATAAACGAGTCGCAATGACTACTCTTCCAAGTCGGTGACTCCGAACAGGATAGCCCAGATCGGTCATTATTGCAACGAGAGTGACGCCTCTCTTCAAAGCCAGACCCGGAAAGAAAGAAAGCACTCGGTGGAAAATTCCTGGACATCGAAACAGATCCCATGATTCAGCGCCACCAGTTCCCCATTTATACAATGATTCAGCATCCCAGCTGCAGTGGATCTCACCCAGCCTGCACATCGAAAGATAAAATAAAACCACGCATTTGTGATCCCCACATCCGGGATACAGTACACGACTCACGGGTCGCTGTATGTGGGGTTTTGGGTACTGACTCGCTCACGCTCACGCCTGCGGCCTGCAAAGAACAGGACGGCAGCGGCCGACGGCCCCTGAAACCCTTCAACAGAGCGTCCCTTTTGTATCCCACATCTCCACATGTTCTCCTCTTTCGTGATCCAAACCCACAAGAAAGCAGAGAGACCAGCAAAGACATCGACTCGTGCTCGATTTTACGAAATGCAACAAAAGTCTCTTGCTCTCTCTGTAGTGCGCTCATACAACGTTGCCTCCGCGGCTGTCCCCCTGGATCTTCACCCTTCATCCCCGGAAAGTACAAGAAGATCTCCATCGTGCAGTACCGGTATGGCAAGTGCTGTGCAGGCTCAGGGCAGGCGGGATTGCGACTGCGGAATTGAGGAGGGAAATAAGAGACTAATGTAAGGGAAGTATGACTTGAAGTGCCGTGGATAGGTAGTTCACGACTTGTGAACTTGAACTACTGTATCGTCAGGATAGCTGCAGCTGTCACGATAATGGGACGGAGTGAGGCTCGGCGTGCGATGAGCAACAAAGATAGATGGATAATTTCCTCTGGGGCTTGAGGGGATGATCTGTTCTCATCGGCTTTGAGGTGCGAGTAGAAGCGGGAGTGAGTTGGATTGCGCGCGTTCGAGTGTTACTTTCAGTAGTAATTGCGGACGAAAGGTGACTCTCTGCTGCCCGATTGAAGGTAGTCCCATCAGATTGGATGTCAAGTTCAAAGTATCAAGAATGGGTCACTGGTATTTTCTTGAGCGAAAAAAGTCCGTAGTGGCAATATCATCAACTCGGAGTTCGACATTGATATGTTTCCGAAGACAAATTCCGCAATAATCATAAGATCGAGTACAGTTTCGCACAGTCCTTATGCATGTACCCGGACGAGTAAACACAGCAACACACTCTTGTATCCAATCCTCCACCATCGCCAGAGCGCCTACCCGACCGAAAATACAGCAGAATTACCAATGGGGATTTCCAACGAGCGACTTGGAGAGATACAAAGTATCGTGACCTACACCTCCTTCACTGCCTCAATGACAGCATACTCCCACACCGTACCCATCCTCTCGCACTCCTCCAGAATACTCTCATCCTCCCACCACCACTTATCGCCCTGCACGTACGCTCCCCACATCTCCTTCCACAGCATCCTACCTACAACACTCTTCAATTCCTGCTTGGTGTGTTCTGCCGCTTCATCAACACCGCCGTTACTCCCACTGCTGATGCTTGCATTTGCGGACGATGAACTCGATCTAGTGACAGCAGCGAGGAACCGGACATTGACGATCGTACTCCCCTCCGCTCTCAATCCAGCATCAGCCAGCCAGACCGGGAAGAGCCGACTCGGATTCAGACATCGGAATTGCTTCTCCAGATATAAGGTCAAATAGTTGTCCAGCCAAGCACGTAAACGTGGACCAAGTGTCGCTGCAAGTGGCGATGGGTCGAGGATGGTGAGGTGTAGAGAACCTCCCCTATTGCCTGCTTTCACCATTGCAGGGCTGCTGTCCGGGCTTGTTGAAAATGATTGTAGAGCCGTGGCGACATGGGGAAGGGCTTTTGTCGCTGTGATGAGAGTCCGATGGCACTCTTTCAGGACAGACGGGATTGAAGATGCGGGTAGGAGAGAGGGGATTGAAAAGGCGTGGATCTCGGAGAAAAGGTTCGATGCGTAGGGAAGTTGGGACGTTGGGCCCGGAACGAGAAGGGGGTGTATATTTGGGTATGATTTTGGGGAAAGTGGATTTGTGGAGAGGTGGTGAACGGCTGTTGCTGTTGTCAGGGCTGAAAGAGAGGAGCAGGATGCTGGGGAAATGTCAGTGGGGTCGTTCGGATGTGTCGCTCTGCTTGTAGTGCATACCATGATTCTCATACAGTGAGAGCACCTTCCTAGGTCTAGAAGGAGCGGACATGACCAGCTCATCCGAATGAGACTTGTTCTCCAAAGTCCTCAATGCAGTCAACATCCATAGCTGTTTCTCCAACTCCAATTCTCTGTAGACCGAAGCGTCTGCGACTTCGACCCACTGTTCCTTGAGTCGCTCAAGAACGATCTTAGAACTTGCGGCTTCCATTCGTCGAATGCTCCTTTGAAGATGTGCAATCTCGGATGTAGGAACTTTGTGGCGCCGCTCTTTGATTGGACGGAGTTGGGTGGACGAGCATCGTTGAACGAGCCTGGGAGAATTGTCGTCGCCCTCCCAGATCTCTGGTGGTTTCCATGTATACAATGCTAGAGACCGCTTAGCGATTGGAAGATCGCTTAGCTGACTTACTTGTTCATTCCTCAAGGTATCTTTTGGAGGAGTTTTGGGTGATGCCGTAACCGGGAGTGGAAAGCCGAATGGGGATGATGGTGGGCTGTTAGGTGGTCAGAGTCAATTGCATACTATCTAGACCAGATCACTTACACTTTGCCAGTTGACTCTTTCATAAGATTGGGTCCTTTACCAGATGCCGAGATTTGGACAATGGTCGCAGTCTGCTCTGCTACTTTGACCCTGTCTCGAGATGATACTTTCACACTAGTGCTCTGAGTGACGAAAGAATTCTGGCTTAGAGGTTGGCCAAGCTTCGCAGAGCTGGTGACTGACTCTGCGCCTGAGTCCCATGTTGACTCTGTAACGGCTGACTTTCCGGTCCATCCTGAAAATACAGACTCGGAAGCTAGATCAACGTCAGTGGCATTCTTGACCTGGAAACGAGGTCTCGCACCTTCTGACGGAGCCGAAAGCTCTCCTTCTGAGTAATATGGCGGACTTCGTCCGAAGAACCCGTTTTTCGGAAATCGTGTGGTCATTCCAGGTAGTTCATGACCAGATGAATCAGAATCCGCTGTATAGCTTGAGAGTCTCCGGGAATTATTGACCGGCTCTGCAACCGATTGCGTTGGCGTCTGTGTGCGATATCCGACTCTACTGGGTGTATCTTTCCTGGTGGAACCGAAAATATTGAACAGCGACGGCCTGTTGTGCCCAAAGGTTGAACCCGATGAGTTTGAACTTCGAATAGATGACCTCCTGGACAAATCTGGTGTTTTCCGGCTGGTACCGTTTGCAACCTCTTGCTCTTTACGAGTCTTCCGCTGACCCACAGTCTCCCTTGCGGGGTCTGTCCAAGAAACATCGAACATTTGAAGCTTAATGTGAAATGAGTGGTCTCAAGGACAAATCAGCAAACGAAAGTCGAGAGAAGCAAATGATCTACTCTTCACGCTAGATTAAGGTAGAGGGCCGTGGAGTGGATCCATCAAAAGAAAGTCATGCTGAAATGTGACATATTTGATCCTCAGCCACGAGCGTGCAATTCCATGACGCGAAGCGAGAGACAATCCCATACAAATAGGGAGGAACAACTGATTCCACTCGTTTTGCTTTCCGCTAGGGACAGCATGGTGGCGTTCGAGTCCGATATTGAAAACGCACCTTGCCGTCCAGAGCTACAATTCATACGGCACTCGATAGGTGTTGTTTCGCCCTGCCCAGACACAACGTTATCGGCACAACGCGAGGAACACAGCGGCATGAGGTTGCACAATGGCTCCTCTGGAAAGGGAGGCCGATGGAGTAAACGGCCGGTGGCGTTGGCCGTTGAGATGAAGTGAGGAGAAGCGCGAGGAGAAGAGAAGAGAGGAAAAATAGGTGCAGCAAGCGAGCTCCAGGCCAGACCAATTGGGACCGCTCCTCAGTGAACTCCAAGCGAAGCCAACACATCATCCCTTTTCTACGCTTTGACCCTTTCTCTCTCATCCTCCTCGACAGTCAACTCGACCCAACCCCCGGAAAACACCTACTCCAATCGTCAAATAACACTCTTTTACTAACTTCCTAAGTGAGAAAAAGGCACTGATATTGATTTCTAGTTTCATGCATGCACAACCACCTCATGAGACTCCGTGGTGGATTTCCTACAACCCGAAACTCGGGAAAGCTGAGATGGCTCGCTGGACCGATGCAATTTATGTCGATCCTGATTTCGTACATGATAATGCATGCATGTCGAAGTGCATGTCCGCAAGATTGAGTCCTGTGTATGGCAAAAAAAGACGGTCAGAGATTTTCAATGCATCTCGCCACAACATCGTGCGCCGGGAACGCAAGGCGGCCACCAGTAACACAGATCCCCTTCTTGGGATGATTTTCTGAGACCAAGTCTACGCTTGTCGGACGACAGAGGTTGGAGTAGGCCAAGTGGTGGCTGAGGGTTGCAACCTATGATACAGGAGGACGTTGATGGCAGGCTTGATGCGATCCAGACCTCTGACTTTGGCTATTGAGCTATCAAATGGGGGTTGGAGCGATATTAACTTTTCTCTCACATTATATTTTGGGGTCCAGACCGATGAGAGGAATCCGACTTTTCTTTTTGATTCCCCAACCTTGCCTCAACAATCGGTTCCACACGGCAACATGCAGTACAGTGGTTTCAGCTCTCCATAGGCAGAGGACCGGCGTCGTGACATTCATCCTCCTGCATTTCCAGCGATACTTCGCCAATTTTGAGTGGCTATTGATCCCAGCTAGTTCAATGAGCGTTGCAAGAAAACGCCCCTGGATTTTGGTTCCGTTTCTGTTGGAAAATGTCAGTGTCAATGTCAACCTGCATGTTGACTTTACAGGTATTTCAAGGATTATCATTCATTTCTTTTGACAGCTGTATAAAACTCTTTCACATGCCCGCGTTCTCTCCATGAGCTGTCAAGCAGATCAATTGAAAGTCGCAATCATGCATTCCATTGGTAATTTCATAGACGTCCTGGACAAGAAGGTCGCGAGGTCAACCTTTGGTCGAGTGTTTCGACTCGATGGATCAGGTCATGTAAGCACCCTTCTCTAAAGTTGATCTTCGAACAGCACTAAATAATGAACAGCCGAAAGAACGGAAGGACTCCCGCTTAGTCACAGAGTTGCGTGCTGGGTTGACCACCTTCTTTACCATGGCATACATCATTGCTGTTAATGTCGGTATTCAAGTACCTCAACTGTCTTCCATCACTGACAGTCAGAGGCGTCCATCCTTACCGAAAGTGGAGCAACATGCCTTTGTACAGACACAGTCGATCCGTCTTGTTCCAACAATCCAGAATATGAAAGATGCTTGATTGGTATGGACTCTTAGGTTCCAGCCAACTTCGATGACTGACATTCGCAGGCATCAAGCGCGATCTTACCACGGCGACAGCAGTGATCGCAGGCATTGGTTCCGTTGCGTTCGGTTTTCTTACCAACCTACCTGTCGCTCTAGCGTACGTAAGAGATTCACGGGTGCTTTCAGGGACTGACATTAGGCAGGCCTGGCATGGGTCTCAATGCCTACTTCACATATCAGGTTGTGGGCTTCCATGGAACTGGGTCAGTTTCATATGGCCTTGCCCTCACAGCGGTCTTCATTGAAGGATGGATTTTCGTCTTTCTCTCGCTCATCGGCATGCGGCAATGGCTTGTCAAAATTATTCCTGCTTCGGTCAAAGTCGCAAGCGGAGTTGGTATTGGTATCTTCCTGACAGAAATTGGCATGTCCTATTCAGGAATTGGCCTAATCTCAGGGTCCAATGTCACGCCCACAGACCTCGCTGGATGTCCTCCGCAGTATATTGACAAGTTTAGCGGGAGATGTGACAGCCATAAGATGCAAAATCCGACCGTATGTTTCTTGCCAATGTCCGCTCCATCACAGACTGATTACCAAGCAGTTGTGGATCGGGATCATGGGAGGAGGCGTCTTGACAGCTTTCCTCATGTCTTACCGGGTGAAGTCTGCAATCATTATTGGTATCGCTTTTGTATCAATCATATCATGGCCGTTGGTATCCTACTCCTGAGGTCTTTCTGTCGTGCTGACTTCTATCAGACGAGACACGACTTTTACCTACTTCCCTCATACCGATGCCGGTGATCAAATGTTCGATTTCTTCAAGCAAGTCGTTGCTTTCCACCCGATCGAAAATACCTTCGTTGCTCAAGACTGGAACGTCAGCGCAGCTGGTGGCCAATTCGCACTCGCATTGTTCACCTTTTTGTACGTCGACATCATTGACGCAACCGCGACTCTCTACTCGATGGCCCGCTTCTCTGGTGTCGTAGATCCCGAGAGCGGAGACTTCCCTCGGTCGACTCTTGCATACTGCTGCGATGCAGTGACCATATCCATCGGATCTCTTTTCGGATGTTCGCCTGCTACCGCATTCATCGAGTCAGGCGCAGGCATCACAGAAGGCGGACGTACAGGATTGACTTCCATTACCACGGGTGTTTGCTTCCTCATCTCCATTTTCTTTGCTCCGATTTTTGCATCCATTCCACCCTGGGCAACTGGCTGCACACTCATTCTTGTCGGCTGCTTGATGATGCGCCAAGTCACAACTGTCAACTGGGCGTTCATTGGTGATGCTCTCCCAGCCTTCGTCACCATCGTCTCGATGCCCTTGACTTACTCGGTCGCATACGGTCTCATCGCCGGACTCTTCACTTACACTGTTCTCAATGGCTTGATTTACATCACAAAAGTCATTTCGCGAGGCAGGATCCAGCCACCTGACGCCGATGCCGCTGAGTATTGGACATACAAGCCTGACAGCACGAATCCTCCTTGGTTTATCCGCGCTGCTCAGGGCAAATTGTGGAAAACAGGCAGTTTTGAAAATATCGAGACAAGATCTATTGATCAAGGGACGATAGCGTCAGAGAAGGAGTTGGTGGGGAATTCCGCGATGAGAGTTGAGTCGCATCGCTCTCGAGAAGTTACGATGTGATGAATTCATGATACGATGGATGAATAGACGACTGTAGGCTATGGTATACGAACAAGGACCAGGCAGGGTTTCGCATCTTAGGAAAGGTGATGGTGTATGTATCAAACTTAGAGACGGTAGACTACGCTTTAATTATCGTGACGAAGTAATGATAGCAGACAAGGTATCAACTTTAATGGCATCCCGTCAGAACAGCTGATCGTGTGTTGACCAGTTTCAAAAACTCATCCGCCTCTTCTAAATGATCAACTCGCAGCCACTTTTTTACATGGTCCCATATCGGTATCTTCTTCACCACTCACGACATCAACAATCGCCTTCTTCGCAGCCTCGATCTGCTTTCGACTTCAGCCGTCCAAGCGTCCACCATTCCGGTCATCGTGGCAGTTTTTTCCACAAAATCCCTATCTACTTGGTAACACCCATCTATCTGTTCTTGCGCTAGAGCCCCTTCGGTCAGACTTCGTTGCACCACTATACTCCGAACGTTGACGAGAAATTTCTCAGATTCCGTGGCCAGCTCCCTATGCTTCATCTGAGCATTTTCCACCATGATTACAAAGTTAAAATTCTGATCTGAAGTAAGGCCATCCCGGAAGCCATACCACCAAATGTGGCCCAAATGTCGGCTTTGTCTTCAACAGGATCTGTGATGAGTGAAGAATCGTTCAAGAGGTGTCTGGGTGTGCAGATGGAGCTTTGGCAACGGGCTTTTCGGTTGACATTGATGAAGCTGGAGCATGAGCGGAAATGGTCCCAGCATCCAGGACTTTGTCCATTTCTTCTTCCAACCGCTGAATTGTGTGGTCAAGATTATCCATCTCCGCTATTGTCAATGTGGCGCTGCTCATGATGTCTTCATATTTGGCCTATACATGTGAGTAATGTTTACGGGTGAGAAGTATCGGTCTCTACTTTGAGATTTTTCATCATGGAAGAGGAGTTTGCCAGAACATCCTGGTGGTCGATCGGCGCGATGGGCGTTCTCTGCCTAGATATTCTTCCCTGCACAATCGCTGTGCAGTACTCAGACGCGCGCGATGGTGATCCGTTATAGTTTGATGACACGTCTCTCGTTTGTTCAGGACTTCAGCCTTGGAGTGCTATTGATCTGAGGATCTGGGTGCTGTGGCCGGTTTTCATATCACAACCACAAAAGCTGGAAGCTACATGAAGATCGGTGATCATGGAGAGGAAATTCAGAGGTAGGTAGCATATTCTGAGATTACAAATTCCCACTTTATACTTTCCATATGAGGAAGTCCAACCGTGTGTGCAACTGTGTGAAGTGTTGCTGAATCCTGCTTAATTTTCACCTGTCTTCAGAATGTGACACATGTGTATCATATTGAAGGGCGATGCAGTATCCAGCATGCGCTTTTCCTTGCCTCATATTCGGGACACTTGGATTTTCGTCAATCACGGACGACTTTTAATTCGTTGTGCTGGCCTGGGCTATAGAGGTTCTCCGCACCTGCCATCAAAACATCCTCTGAGAATCGACTCACCGTCTTGACGACCCGGACTTCGTTATTCTAGACACGGTCGTTTGTCGCTCCACTTCGTGTATCACTTACAGTACATTATGCAGTATCATAAGTCTCATTCTTTCGATTCTCCCTTGGGATGCAGGAGATATATATATGTAGCCACCGTGCGGTATCACTCCGATGAAACGCAGACTAAGAAGGACGAGGTCCACAACCCTGCTTGCACTGAAGCCTCATCAGATCCTCCGACTGCAGACACTTCAATCGCTCTCGCAGATTCTCCGCTTGGAAATGTCCTCAAAGATATCGTCCGTTGTATCACTGACTTCTTATCGCAATCGTCCATCGCTTCGCTTGCACTCACCTGTATACCAATCATCAGTGTTGTCGGGTCGGTGCCTCCTGCTCACACGGAAAGCATCTGATGCCGAACATTACCACTTTCTGCAACTTGTGGAAAGAGACTTGCCGGATCATATTGCCTGTTACTGCTGCAAACGTTTCCATCCCATTGACGACTTGCCGCATCGCTAAGTCAATTGGCGTTCTTGGGAATCCAAGCCAAGAATCTGTCAACAGTATCCATTTGAAGTTATTTGTCCCGCCGAAGATAGAAAAATGCGGTGGTGCGGGTATGATAATTTCAGCTTCATAATTTTCCAGATGGCCATGAAGCGATACCGCCAGGTCGAGATACAAACTTATTCTTGGGCTTGCTGGGCGACAGAGACATGTACCGGTCCATGCTTGTACGATATCAGAGTCTGCTTGTGATTCCACGTAGTCAAACAACAGGAGTTCTCATTCCAATCCTGTGGTGCTTCCTGGTATGTCCGCATCGGGATACCATTGGACCCATTACTTGGAGCAAAGGAGGAAGGATGTTATTGGAATCATACCTCAAGGCTGAGGGGTCGTGCCTTCAGGTAGAATTTGGACATGGGCTTTCACGGACGGGTCTCGATTCCGTTTTCACCCTGACCAGACCAAACATCATTTTGTCAGAAGGAGGTTTGGAATAGAATTGTATTCTTGAAAGATTTCCAAGTTTACTCGTTTTGTCATTTCCTCAGAGTAAGTTGCGGTCGACAAGTCTAAAGGTTAGTGATGATGCGGGGTAGTGCGGGGTAAACTCCCCTGAAAAAGTAGGGCACGAGCCTTGCGAGAAAGGCGCGACAGTGCCTGAAAATAGCTGGTGAACGCCTGGTGACGCCGAACAAGCCGGAAAGGTGGTCATGCAGAAGAGGGGAGTTTGACACTGGTCTACAGGATGGAAGTGCTGCAAATGCTGCAAAAGAAGCTTCGTACTTTCATTGTAGAAAGGAGCAAAACTGAAGCTCCTGAGTAGCAATCCGTCCAAGAGATACTACCACGTCGCCAAACTCCCGCAAACGACACATCTCCCACTCCTCTATGCCTTCAACCTAACTTCCACCACGCCACTCGGCACGCCCAAACTCCGCTCTCAAGCGTGCTGATATACAGGTCTACAAGTCAAAGTATACGCATTCGACGTTGTTTCCATCGGGATCAAGGATGAAAGCAGCGTAGTACTTCTCGTGGTACATTGTTCGAAACCCCGGTGGACCGTTGCACTTCGCTCCAGCCTTCCTGCATTCTGGTCAGCAACATGTCATTTGATCGCCCAAGTCCATGGAAGTAATCTATTCGAGCGCGTGAAACAGAGAAGATATGGATCGCTTACAAAGCATTGGCATGAAACTCATCGACCTGCTCCTTGCTGTTCCCCGCAAATGCCACATGTGTGACATTCAGGTTGCCGTCCTGGTTCTCCTTTCCCTTCAATGGTGCCGAGATCCAGACTGTGAGATGGTTAGCATTGAGATCCTGGTGAGAACGATGATCAAGTTTGAGGGAGTGGAGACTATGAGCATTGATGAACTTGTACGTACAATCAGAGCGACCACCTTTTGGCGCAAATCCTAGAGCATTGCCTGGAAACTCCATGAAAATTCCATAAGCCAGAGGCTTGAGGATCTCTGTATAGAAGGCTTTGGAAGCTTCGAGGTTCTGAACTGGGAGAGAAGTGTGGTCGATAGGCATTTTGACAGTTGATAGGTGGAGCTGCTCGGGCTGGAACAAGTTGATGAGAAGAGAGCGAATTTACTTGAATAATAGGGTTTTGGAAAGTCGCTTTGGCAATCAAGTGGTATTGGAGGATCCAATTGAGGGTAGATGTAAAAGGCGAACGGCAGCAGGCACGACTCCACATAAGTAGGAAAGTGAAACGCGTTTCTCTCACCAAAACACGTGAGTATGAGAGGAGGGGTAATATCAATAGTAAGCGGCGCAGGAAGGCGGAGGATTGCCCGTCCGAAGCTACTGGTTGCTCTGTAACAGTAAGACATGCGATTCGGGTTTAGGGGTCACTAGGTGCTGAGAATCAGCATCTTGGCTGCAGCGGGGTTTGCGGCTTTTGGCGGTTTTGAGAAGTCAGCACGCATGGCATGTCTATCTTTCGACGACCTCAGACACCGTGTACATGTCCGAATGCCGTTTGGCTGAAGTGAAACTGTGCATGGAACTGTGCATAGCTACGTAAATCACGCTTTCATTATTCTAACAATGATGATACTACAAGTCTAGCTGCTCCTCTCTGTACCGGTCTATTCCCGGGTGGTTTGATGAGTCGCATTAAACAGTCAGTGAGGTATCGTTTCCTACACGATCAAGTTCAAATAGATTATTTTCTTCACTACGTATCCTCTTTTTTACCCTTCCAGCATACGAAGTTCCAGGCTGAGCTAGGCTGCGTTTCTTTTGGGCTTTCTGTATCGCTAGAATTGGCGCTCGGTGTTGACGTTGACGTTGACGTTGACGAAGATGAGCTTCCCTCTTGCTTTGTTGCTTCTTCATCTACTGTACTCTCCGTAACAAGTGTTGCAGTCTTCGTCTTTATCGTACTTTCTACACTTTTCATGCTATCACCATCGGAGGAGGCCGAATCTGTAGTCTGTTCTTTCGAAAGTGCATCCTTGGGCTCTCCACTAGCACCACTTTTAGCTTCTGGCTTTTTCAAGCCACTCACCAACTCCTTCAAGATGTTCTTCACATCCACTTCCGCTTCCTTTGCTTCATCGGCTTTCTCAGGTCTTTTCGCAGCTTCTGCTTCTTCTTCAGCTTTTTTGGCTGCCTTCCAGGCAGCAAGCCGCTTTGCACGCTCCTCTGCCTCAATTTTGAGACGCTGCTGGGCTTCCACCCAGGCCTTGATTTCCTTGACTGCGTTCGCAGCAGAGTGTCGATGAGTGATTAAGTAACCTTGTAGTGCAAATATCCGAGTCAGTATCCTTCTTTGAGAGGATTGCAAGAGCACTTTACGAAAGTTGCAGAGGCATTGGGGGCAATTTTTAGCATTAGGCTAGGAAAGACAAGGGTTTCCCCAGCAAAGTGTACTGACCTTGGAGCTGTGCGGGCGTGAATTCATCCTTAGGGATATATGTACTGAATTCCGTTGCCAACTTGTCCAGGTATTCTGAGTCAAGGAGCGAAGAAAGTGGAGGGGCGTCTGAATCCGGCGCATACATCCGGAGGAACATCAGCCTCGCACTTTCCGGCAACATATTTCCGAGGTAAACTTGATGATCTATACGGCCAGGTCGGATAAGAGCTTTGTCGAGCTTGCTGTCAAAGTTAGAGGTCATGATGACGATTCGTCCCTCTTGCGAAGTCACACCATCGAGGACGTTGAGAAGTCCGGAGAGAGTGACCCGAGACTTGCGGGGCTCCTCCTTCTTGTCATCGGTATGCCCTGCCGTATTGCCTTTATCTTTGTCCTTTTCGGTCTTTTTCTTGCGCTCTTCTTCTTCCATTTCGTCCACATCAGATTTGCGTTGCATACCAACAGCATCGATATCTTCGAGCAATACGATACCTAGAAACAGATCGTGTCAGTTTTTTGCTAAGCCTAGACTGAACTCTACTGTGGCAGACCAACAAATCGAAGCGTATACTAAGATTACTCACAGCGTGGTGGCAGTAATTTGAAAAGACCCTCAAGAAGGTCATCTTCACTAACACTAGGAATATGCAATAAGTAAAGCTCCAGACGGAAGTACGTTGCTGATGCTAAGCAAAGCGATGTCTTCCCCGTTCCTGGTGGACCGTGAAACAGGTATCCTCGACGATATGGAATTCCTCGAGCTGTGTAATAGTGTCGTGTGGTCGGGTCGAGGTAGAGTTCGATATCAGCAATGAGTGTTCTTTTCGTACTTTCTTCGAAGTGAACCGTTTCAAGACCTCTCATTGGTCTCTTCATACTACTAGTCCTGTGACATTGATTAACACCAATGCCAGGCTCAGAGAATATACTCACCAGTATGAGTAGCTCGAGCAATGCTTGGCGACCCGCACGTTGACATTTGCCTTTCTCTCCTCATCCGCAAAGTCCCGGACCGTTTCCAAGAATCGTCTAATGGGGTTAATCGAGCGGCCAAAGACCATGATGACAAGTGGCTCATTGCCTGACGGCGCTTCCACATATTCTTGAGGGAGATTACTCCAAAAGTTCTTCTCGGAGATGCGACGGATCAAGAAAATGTTTCTCTCATGTACAAACCAGACAGTTCCAAAAGCGGGCAAGTAGTTGATCGGGGTCTTCTTCCCATCCGAAAGATCTTTCCGCTTCTTGAAGTATGTGAACATATTTCCGACATCATCGGTCTTGGCGGCAAGGTTCCTGGGGATGCGCGACTCCAACACGTTCGCTCCGATCCAGTTTAAGATGTCTTTGTTTAGGTCATCGTAAGCTGGAATTGAGATAGAGGCAGTGAGGAACTCGAGGCAGGCATTATACATTCTCTTGAGAAAACCTTGGACGGCGGTGACTCCGTTCATCAAGGTGCTACCGATCGTGAGCGCCGCCGCGAGGGTCGCAGGGTCGAGCTTTAGCCATGTTGCAAAGAACTTCTTAAAGAAGTCGAGGTTCTGCTCGACGTCTGGACTCATCGAGTGGAGATCGCCATAGCCGCCTGCGTTGAAGCTAGGTAGTCCTGCACCTAGCGACACCTTGGACAAAGCAGATGGCTGGCAAAAATATCTCGGCGCGGGTTTCGGCATGGCTGGATATGTCTCAGGATCTGTTCAAGCAAAGGGGAGAATTATTTTATGTCTTGAGGCTACTGGGAGGATAATTTTGGGAGAAGAACGACTTTCCGGAAGTTCTGAAGTGGAAAAGGAAGCCCAACAGTCGCGGAAATTTGGCCTTGTATTTATACTTGACTGGAGGCAGTGCTGTGTGTCAAATCGACGGGCGGCACCACTGACAGTCACACTTGAAGTCGCTTGGAAAGTGGTTATTCACAATCGCCAGAAACAAGCACGGAGATCAGATCAGTAAAGTTATCGTTAGTGACTCGAAGAACAATGAAGAGCTTTGTTCTTCGTATTTCAACCTGCTTTTGGAGCTCCTGTGGAGATGACGATTTGACTTCATGGTGTATTTCTCTATGGGTTTCTCGGCGAGAGAGATTTTTTGGAACCCAACTTTTAATCAACTACTCTCATCCTCCAATGCCCGGACACTTAAAGTAAATACTCTTATGCTCCAGGAAATGATCCATACTCTCCAATAGACTCTCTCTCCCTGTTCCACTCCCTTTCCAGCCCCCAAATGGCAAATCCCAAGAACCTGTCGGACTAGCACAATTCACACCAACCATTCCACTCTCTAACTTTTTGCTGACTCTTAACGCCCTGCCAAGATCATTAGTCCAAAGCGATGCATAGAGTCCATACTCTGTATCGTTCGCTTTAGCAATGACGTCTTCCTCCGTCTTGAAGGTATTGATTACCACCACTGGCCCAAATACTTCCTCCTTCATAATCCGACTATCTTCCGGCTGGTCACGGAAAATGACAGGATTAACAGTCAACCTCCCATCTTTCAATATATTCGGTTCTCCACCTAACTCCACCTTGCCACTCTCCTTGCCAATCTCAATGTACTTTAATACAGCTTCATACTGTGTTTTATCGGCCTGGGGTCCATGATTGACATCCCCGCTCGTCGGATCTCCCATCTTCCTACTCTTCGCCAACTCCTTGAACAATGCCACAAATTTCTCCGCCACATTTTCGTGTACATATATCCTCGAATTCGCCATACAAGTCTGACCTGCATTCCAAAAAATACTGAAATCTGTTCCTTTGGCTGCTTCTTCCAGATCCGCGTCTTCGAAAATGAGGGAAGGGCCTTTACCGCCTAGTTCAAAGACCACTTTTTTAAGATTGGATTCCGCAGACGCGATTTGGATGGCCCGGCCGGTACGGGTGCTGCCTGTGAAAGAGATGGCACGAATACGCATGTGCGAGCCCATGGCGGCGCCGGAGATGTGGCCGTGGCCTGAGAGGACGTTGAGTACGCCAGGAGGGAAGCCGCATTCTGAGATCCAGGAGGCAACTTTCCATGACTATATGTCATTAGTACCTTTTGTTGATTTCGAAGATGTAGGGACTTACACTCAAAGGAGCTTTCTCACTACTCTTCAACACAACAGTATTTCCCGCCGCCAAAGCAGGCGCGACTTTCTTCGCGAAGAAGACCAGCGGCGCATTCCAAGGAATTATGATGCCCACTACACCAAACGGCTGTCTCAAAGACATATTCAGAAAGCCAGGTGTGTTCAAACTTGTGTGTCCCTGAGCATACCCCGCTTCTCCAAAGTAGTTGAAATGTACAGCGGCATATTCTTCATCAAAACATGTCTCGATTGGTCGACCCATTGAGATGGCATCCAGTGTGGCTAATTCGACCTTGTGTTCCAGGATTTTGGCCGCGAGTTTCTTCATGGGCGCACCACGGGCTATTGGGGAGAGAGACGACCATGATGGGAATGCGGTCTCCCCTGAGGAAACGGCTAGGTTTACGTCTTCGACAGAGGCTTCTGCGACTGCGAATCGTTAGTTTGGATGAGATATATGAGTCTTGGAGATTGAGTACTTTTAGCAACGAGATCTCCATTGTATGGATTGAAGAGCTCAAAAGAGTCTTTTGTTGATGAGGAGACAAACTACTTTCTGTCAGCTTGATGTCAGCTCACTTAGCATTAGTTTCTTACCTTGTTATTGATAAACAGCTCTGATTCAATTACGCCCATCTTGACTGTCTCAAATGACGGAAACCGCAGATTTTTCGATTTTGAATTGAAAAGCTTCAATCATTCATGAGTAAATAAGCTCTCGAGCTGCCCCACGATAGCTTCGAGGTGCAGAAGTGGGATAGACCATCTTGGTCATCCTGCATATCACGGGTATCCTCAGGACCTTTCAGTGAGATTGGGGTAAGCGGCACCAGTGGCGGTATACTTGTATCCGCCGGTAGCAAAAGATGGCAGTATGCCGCAAGTTCCGCTGATGCTGCGTGCTGGCAGTCTGCGGACTGGAATTCGTCGGTGGAGGTTCGGAGGTCCGTTGCTGTGATGGGTAACATTGGGGCGGTACTTGTGCGCTAGAGATGTAGCTTCCAGGGGTAGAATTTAGCGACTTGGTGCCTAGAACTTTGTGGATAGCTATGCTCCCCAGGCCCGAATGGTTGCACTCACAGGGTACAGCAGCCCACAAGATCCCCGCTCCGAGAGCTAGGCTCAAGGTGCGAACGATTAGTCCCTTCCCAGCAAGATGCAAAATATGAAGTCAAATCCTGCCTTTCTTGCTTAACTTACATATCAGAGTTCGATTTTCTGATTATGATCGGAATGGTAATGTGACAACAGTGATTCGCATTGACATTCTGATTTTAACGTGCTTTGGTGTGTGGTTTTCTGTGTGCAATAAGAGACACACATTTGGGAAATGCTATTCCGGAGAAGGCAAACATCTGAAAATCATGATGACAGCATAAGAAGAATTGGAGAAATATCTCCGTGCTTTAATATGAGTTCTCATCGCCACCACGGTTTCGATTTACAATTTAGATACAACCTGTTCTGAATGAGAAGACTCTAAGCCATACTCCTCAATCAATTTCTCCGCCGCAATCTCACCTACAATATAAGCTGTTGACTGAGTATGGTTACTAAATTGGGTCAGTTGGAGGTCCGCCAGAATACATGCAAGAACTCACTTCGGCACGAACGGGCAAACACTCAAATCCACAATTCGAAGCGCTTCCAGTCCAAAAACTCGAAAGTCCGAGTCGACACAGGCAGAATTAATATCCTTTCCCATACGTGCAGTACAAGACATATGCCATGAACTATGTGTGTTACACTTTATGTACTCCCAGATTTCTGCATCTGAATCATCTTTTGGTCCAATCAACTCGATTGTGGTGTTCGCATAGATAGGTGTAGAGAGGAGCTTCATTGTTTGACGGAGACCATCGATAAGGACTCGTCGATCGTAGGGGTGGGAAAGAAAGTTAGGATTGATTCGAGGTGCTGTTGATGGGTTTGATGATTGAATTGTTACTGTCTTTAGATAGTTAGCTTCAGTATAATCGAGAGAAGTGACATTTACTCCTCGACTTTGTGGGTTCATAACGAGACACATCGCGCCAAGAAAAGCTTCATCTCGAGTCGGAGTGTAAGCAGTCAACGCTGGCGGCGTATGCTTTGATAGCTTAGCATATCGATATTCAAGTGAACACCTTGAGACTTACTGTAGCTATCTCAATAATCGGCACAAACCGCCGCTGAAGAAAAGCCTTTCTCTCCTGTGATAAGTCTCCAAACTCTGACGATGATGAAATCGAAGGTATTTTGAACCAACCCATTGGAGACGGACTTTGTTGGATTTCTGGAGCTGTGTGGTCTTTCTTTGAAACGATGCCGACTGATGAGAAGCAATGATCCTGGAGGTTTTTGCCAAGTTGAGGTAAATCATGCAAGACAGGAATTCGATGCTTCTCCAACTCGTCCTTCGGACCAACACCCGAGAGCATGAGCATCTGAGGCGTGTTCAAAGCCCCGCCACATACTACGATCTCCTTTGTAGCTGAAAATCTTCGATCGTCGATGGTGTGAACGGCGACTGCTCTTTTCTTGTTCAACAATATTTTGGAGATTGCAGAGTTGGGCAGAATCGTGATGTTTGATGGTGGGTTTGAGAGGTATGCAATTGAGGATGTCAACCTTTTCCCATTATATATGCAGACTGTCCCCATGCCCATGCCCAATGGATTTCCAGAATTAACGTCTGCATTCGTCCCCAGACCAGCTTGTTCTGCTGCCACAAAAATATTTTCAAGATTGGGATCCCAAGATTCGCCATAGGTCAGATGTAGCGGACCCCCATTAGTTGTCCCTATTAAGCTTTGTTGGTATCAACTCAAAAGGTTTTTTGAAACAAAATCAGAGAAAATACCTTTCAAAGTAGGATTGACATATTTTTTGAGCTTAGGACTTGGTATTTCAGGATGTAAAGTTTCTACTTTCTCCAGACATCGCTTTGCGTTGTTCCAGGAAAACGAATCATCATCTACCACTCTCGCCCACTCATTGTAATCGTCTCTTGAGCCAACGACCCATCCACAGAAATTAATTGCCGTACTGCCTCCAAGTCCCTTGCCACGTGAGTAGTCGATTTGCTGTCCGCAAAGCTGATTCTGAGGTGTAGTTTTGTAATTCCAGTTCAGTGGAGAATTCGGACTGAAAGCGACATTGAATCTTTCCGAAGCAGAGAGGTCATTTATTGAGTCGTTGGAACCACCAGCTTCGAATAGGAGGACCGAAGGTTTGGAAGCTGCATTTGCGAGACGGGATGCTACAACGCAACCAGATGCACCAGCTAAGTAGTCAGCATGGATAGATACTCAAATGTCAAGATCTTACCTCCGATGACTATAAAATCATACACCGCTTCCATTGAGTCGTTGGAAGGCATTCCACGCTGGCAGACACAATATGAGCCTCAGAGCTTCAACGCTTGTCGCCGCATGCGATGAAGTGACAACAACGCCTATCACCTCTAATCTCAGGTATCACAGGTCGGAGTCATATGCATGTCTACCCCACACCCATCAAAAGGATGTTCGAGACCGTCGATAATTTCTGCATCTTATCATCGGAAGATTGTTGTTGCCGTCGGAACAGCCAGCCGATGCGAACATCACTACTGCACAGGCAGCATTCGGCGTTCTTATCGTAAAGCCTAGGCATTAAGCATACCTGTAATTACAGGGTCCAATTGCAGGGGCTTTTTCTTGAGATTAGGAGATGTTCAGCTTCAGAATCATGATAACGATTAAATTGAAGCTGTGCACTTATATCTGTGGATACACCTCTGAATTCTGGTGTTCTGACACAAGAAATCGTTAACAACGCAGATATGATGTTCTCAACTTTTATGCAAAAGTTGGAGGTCAAGCCTACGGAAGATGAGTACGAGTCCATTGAGACAAGTCGCTGGGGAAATAGAGATGTGTATCCTATTCCCCATGACAAGAGGACTTATGGTGTTTATGCTTTCGTTAGCTATTGGGGTAAGTCACTCGAGTTTCGACGTATGATAAACGGGTATTAATTGGGAACAGGTACTTGTGGAATATGCTTGAGTTCATGGACAATCGGTAGCAGTCTAATTGGCATTGGTCTGACTACGCGGCAAGCCATGGCTTCAGTTACCGTGGGAATGTTTCTTGCAAGCATCAATGCATACTTGAACGGTACACCTGGAGCGAAACATCACTTGGGCTACGGAATGCTTGCAAGAGCTTCTTTCGGGATGTGGGGTTCATACTTTTGTATCATGTTGAATGTGTTCCAGTCATTTGTATTCTATGTAAGCTTCCGGCTAGTATTTTCGAGTCAATATGCTGATAGTTGGCAGGGAACACAGATGTATTTTGGAGGTCAAGCTTTTGTGCTAATATTGAACGCAATTTTCCCAAGCTTCTTGAGGATGAAAAACACACTCCCTGACAGGTATGCTACGAGTGATGAATCTCTGTCCCCGTGCTAACAGAATTCAGTGCTGGCATTACAACCCCAGGCCTTATCGGTTTTGTTCTCTTCATCATTCTTTACTTTCCAATCATTTATTTCATCCCGGCACACAAAATCCAGAAGCTGTTGGAAATCCAGGTAGTCATCGCCACTGCCACATTGCTAGGAATAATGGGTTGGGCAATATCTGTAAGCTTAACATCTGCAGAATTCTTTTCACACTAACATGTATAGGCGAATGGTGGAAGCCCGGGAGACTTGATAACACCAGCGATAAAAATTTCGAAGACCGAAGCTGGATTCCGTGTGATACAAGGAATTACCAGTGTCGCAGGAACATACACAGGAGGGACAGACAGAGTATCAGATTGGACCCGTTATGGCAGATCTCGCCACACCTCGACACCTGCCATATTTTCGCTCTTCGTGACAGTTATCCTCACAGCGCTTGTTGGCATTATTTCAACTTCCGCACTTTCACAGGCATATGGCATCCTGGAGTGGAACCCCATCATTGGACTCCAAACAATGCAAGCGACAAGGTACACTGCAGCCTGCAGAGCTGGTACTTTCTTCGCAGGGCTTGGTCTCCTCTCGGTCACTGTTTTCGTCAATTACACCCAGAATTGTGTCTCTTCGGGAATGGACGTCGCTATGCTTGTTCCCCGCTACATAAGTCAACGGCGGGGCGCAATCATCTTCTCCATCCTCGGTGTTCTTGCAAATCCTTGGCGTTTCCTTACCCAGGCAATTACCTTCATCACAGTTCTTAGCAGCTTCGGTGTTTTCATGAGTCCCGCAGCAGCAATTCTCGTGGTAGATTTCTGGCTGATCCGTAAAACGAAGTGGAATATACCTGAACTCTACACACCTGGCGGGATATATTGGTTTACAGGTGGAGTGAATTGGAGAGCTTTTGTTGCTTACTTTATGGGCATGTGGCCTGCACTTCCAGGTTTCATCAATGCTGTTAGTGGGCTCGAAGTCGCGATCACGTGGGTAAGATTCTATCAAATAAGTTTCTTCTTCGGTTATATTGTGTCCGGAACATTGTATTTTACGTTCTGCAAGTTGAGTCCACCACCTGGACTTGGCGTTCAGGTCAATTTCGAAGTCGATGGCACGTTGGTTGTGGATGGGCTCGAGAAGGAAATAAGCGAGCGGGAAAAAGGGGCAGGGGAAACGAAGACGGAAGTCTTCACTTGATCTGACTCCCAGCTCTGGCTGCTTTGAATTTCTTTGTCCGTACTGGCGTAAATCTCAGTTGAGAGCAGCTTGTTTGCACTGGTCTTGACATCTTGACCATGTCCTCTTCTCGATGGATCGACTAGGATACTGTCCTGTTCTCCTCGCATTGCTACTCTTGATAATAATTATTCAATCAAATTCGACCGAACCCTTCAGATATCTGATCATAGGTAAATATATGAACTATTGATCTGACCAGTGCAACTTACTTTCTTGAATGAGGCTTGGAACGAGGCTTGAAGGTAATCGCCCCCCGCAATTCCTAGGGTTCAAAGATGGGGGAGTCCACTGTTTTAAAGATAAGAGCGGATGTCTGTCTATATTGAGTCTTTTCCGGTCCCACCCCGTGTTTGCCTCACAAAGCAAGCATCTGAGACCATCTACTTGGGAACTTATCGTGCTCTGCCTTTCAGGCATGTGATCCCACGGGCACCTTTTTCTGCCCGCTATTTTTTAGGTGACCAGGTGTAAAGTCATCCTTGGACGCGATATCTGCCATATCGACTGCTCATTTATTTCGCATCAAGCTCTTCTATTCGCCAACAACAACAAAGGCCAAGAAGATGGATCCAGCCGCACGTCGTGTACCTCTGGAGAAAAGGAAGCGAACAGAAACCAGCTGCGACAAATGTAAATCACGAAAACAAAAATGTGACAAGATGCAAGGACAGTTGCAATGTCGATATTGCCAACTCCGTGGTTTCGAATGCAGCATTACACAACCTCGAAAGAAACGTGTTTATTCAACTCTAGAAGGCGACGATAACCGCCTCGCACTTCTCGAGTCCCTAGTGAAAGGACTTCTGCCGGAGGCCGACCTATCAAGCAGTGATGAAATGAGATTGTTAGGCAAATCTTTGGGAATTCCACTGCCAGCGACTCAGGACGTGTTCAGATCGACAGAGTCCCAAAAGAACGAGCGTGAGAGCGATGAGAGCCAAGAAATTGTGCTCCCACTTATGCCTGATCAACAAGGACAAGTGCAGTACATAGGCCCTGCCAGTTCTTTCTCATTCCATTTGAATTTGAGAAGATTGATGGGCAATTATTCCAGTCTTGAGTTTTCCATGTTTGGAAAGAATGCTGCCGAAGATCAAAATGCTGCCAAAGTTCAGGATACTGGTAACGGGGCCGAGGCGATTCCAGCATGCGTCCCGGATGCAAGACGGCTGAATACCATCACAAATGACTGCAACTCCCCATCAGATGCAGTGAGAGAAATAGACGGCCCTGTGTTAGACTCACTCATCGATACATATTTCGAAGTTGTACATACCGACTTTCCAGTTCTGCACGAAGCTTCATTTCGTGAAGCTTACGAGATCTGGTGCGCATCAGATGCAACTTCAGCAACAAATCCTGTTTGGCTATGTGGACTTCTGTGTGTCCTCATCTTGGCTCGACGGGTGGCAGCTTTTGCGATTCCAGATGAAGCTGAGCACAAGTGGTGGAGGCATGTTCAAACGCTTTTGCCTACTGTCTTCTTTGCGTCGAACGTCTTCACTGTACAAGCACTCATGCTGGGAGCTCTCCATCTACATAATACGAGTCATAGAGACGCGTGTTGGAACCTTACAGGAACTGCAATCCGAATTGCTTATGCCATTGGACTACATCGTGACGACGTCAAGCATGTCCAGAGTCCTCTTGGTCGAGAACTCAGAAAACAATTGTGGTGGACTTTGTACGCATTTGAACAGATGCAGGTTTCTTCCTATGATCGACCAAGTTCAATTGAGCACACTCTTGATCTAGTTGGGTGTCCGAACGAGAGAATAATAGGCGCAAACAATTGTCCCCAGGACTACATGAAGTGGTCTCAGTCCCTGGTTGTTCTCTTAGGAGCAGGATGCAAGGCTCTGAAGCAGGCTGGACCTGGCATCTCGACTACGGAGGAAGCATACACAAAGCCATTATCTCCACCAGCAATTATCTTGAGAGACCTGAAGAGATGGAAGGAAGAGTTACCATCACATTTGCGAATACAGAGCATCGATTCCTTGTCTCCTTCATCTCAGAGACCACTGATCCTCCTACACGCTCAGTTCCATTACACAATCATCCTCATGTCTAGATCTTCTCTTCTTCGACGAGCCACTTTACTCGCCGGCAGCCACACTGGACCCTTGTCAAGCAGCCTGCAGGCTGTTTCGGACACTTGCATTGAATCTGGGAGGTCTCTTGGTCGTCTTTTACGGAAATTAGACACTATCAACAAATTTAATGTTTTCACTTGGTGGGATACCTTTTACACCGTCTCTTCGTCTCTGGTCCTTACCTTGGATATCAGCTGTAGCGTCAGACAGCAGAATGCTGCCTCCGCTGCAGAATCACAGCTTCTCCTTGGAGAGCTTGCAAGTCTGATGCAGAAGCGACTCCACCATCCCCGAATTCCTGGGTCCACAAGAAAATGGGCAGGGGTCGTCTTGGACGTCAATTTAATGGCGCAAGAGATGGTTCTTGGTTCTCACCATATTGAAAGTGCTCAATATATCGATGCGACCCTTCAAGACAGCATTTCTTCTACCATTCCAATTATAACGCAACAACATGACGTTCAAATCGAGGTTTCCACAGCGACCTCCACACAGATTACAAACCGTGATGCATTCTCATATGCCGACCCTCATCATCCTCGCAGCAATGCGCATCAGTTCTGGTCACAGACGTCCTTCATGGATGATCCAAATTATCAGGAGAATGATTGGAACTGGGAAGACATCGATACTATGCTCAAAGGAGGGCTGTCTACAGAACATCCTGGCTCTGATCGCCGTCTGATATAGCACCTTGACACGATCTCACCGCACTTAGAATCTTAGAATACATATCTATAATCAATTTGCTCGTCCAACGCCTCTCCAGGTTCAAGCTCGGCCTCTTTTCTCGCCACTTTCTTGTTATGTGCGGTGAACAAAAACATCACAAGCACCATAAGTGGAAATCCCAGGGCTGTGATACCGAGACCGACCCCAAATCCAACAGGATACCTGGGTGCCTGTTGAGTGATAAAGATATTTGACGACACAAAGTTGGCACAGTTACCTATACCCAGCTGAATAGCAGTACCAAACGACCTCGAAGCTCTTCCTCGCAGGTTTGCGGTGAGAAGTCCGATATAGAGGGGCATAGTGACGAACGTGCCGAAAGATATGAGAAACTGAGCGAAATATCGAACCTGTGGTGGTTGGACCTGCACGTAGTGAATGGACCAGCCCGCAACCGAGATGCAAATTGCTGGTAAAATGAAGGGCCATCTCGTGTTCAAGCGGCCACTGTACCAGCAAGAGCTCAAAGCACCCACTATCCCAACAATCCAGACGGGTATTGTCATCACTTGTGCTCTGCGGGAAGTCCAGCCCAGTTGGCTCAGGATCGTGGGGTTGAAGGAGCTCAAGGAACCAGCTGACAGATCGGCACAAAAGAAAAGGAGAGTCCTAGGAAAGAGTGTTAGAATTGGAAGAAGATGGAACATGGGAAGCGTACAATAACCAGATCCTGTAATCAAAAACAACCTTCTTCCAGCTGCCTGTAGAAACGTCTTCTCTCTCTCTTCCCTTGTCAACCTCAAGTCGGGCAAGCAGCATCTGTCTGTCTTCTTCTTTGAGCCATGAATCCTTGGCTGGAAAGTGAGGAACGAAGATGAACACAAATATGCTGAAGAAGAGAGTGATCAGTCCTTCGATGATGAAGATCCTAATGAAATTAGCTCGTGAATATTTGGAGCTTTCTAGCCACCTCACCATCTCCAGCCTTCGTAGCCCGCAGTTCCATCCATGCCTTGAATCGCATATGCTAGCAACTTCTTCGTATTAGTCTCCCCGTTCAAAATCCTATAAATGCCTGTAACTCACTCCGCTAAAGCAAGACCCCGCTTCTCCAAAAGCGAAAAATAGTGCAAATCGAAATGAGAGTTCCCTCTTGCGATAGTACGAAGCAATCAATAATCCAGCGCCTGCTGGCAAGCCGGTTTCGACAATTCCCATCAGAAATCGAACAGCAAGCAGTCCATGGTAAGAGTGTGTTAACCCTTGGCACATTGCCAGGATACCTGCTTCAGTCAGCTCAATCGAAGATATCATTTTGTATACAGAAATCACTTACCAAGAATGAAACATTGTCCACCTAACCACAGATTTGGCCTAATCTTAGGCAATGCCATGATCATGTTACTTGGTACTTCAGCCAGGACAAAAGGGATATAGAAAACCCATAATGCAGTATTGTAGCCATTAGTAGGCATATTCAAGCCTGTTGTAAGACCTGCAATCCTTGCATTGGCGATGTTGGTACGATCGAGAAAACATATTAGGTAGAGAAGACCAAGGATTGGAGTCAACTTTATATCGATCTTGTTGGTGAGTATGCGATCTTCTTGTGCTGTTGGGGTGGCATAGGCAATCTCTCCGCGGGAGATGTCGTTCGAGGACGAGGAAGGAAGAGCGATCTTCTCATTCGAGACCGGACTATTTCCGGCGTCGGCCATACTTTGGTTGTTGTTAGAAGAGCGAACAAACGACTAGAGTGACACTCAATAAAGGAGATAGAGAAAAATTACGTATCCTCGACTGCCGAGCACAGTCAAGTATAGGAAATATTTTGTGATACCCTCGAACTTGCAAATGCGATCCCCACTGATAAGAGCTTACACTCACGTCAGTTGAATGCAAGATGTCGCATACAATCTGCCGCGATCAATGAACCATGCTCCGCTTACTTGCATCCGATATCAAATTCTGGTTACGATTAGACCCCACTCTTGCTCGCGATTTCCTCTTGCTAAAGTAGGGAAAATTGTCGACGATCTTGATATGGAACACTAATATCAGTGGGAGGAAAATTAAACATCGACGAAGCAAAGTCTGGATGCTATCAAATTTCATCACATTGTCAGAAACTGTAGATATTTGTGGACAGATCAAGTTTTTCAAAATGGTCGGAATCCTAGCCAATCGAGCCCAATTCGGACTTATCCTGCCTTCCACGAATACAAGTGTGGAAGCCGAGTTTAATCGTATGCTTGTACCAGGTAAGTAGTCAATGTCAAGCCAGAGTGAATATTCATTGATATGTTACAGGAGTATCATGGCACAGCGGTCGCATCTTTGCCGCAAATCCAGATCTCAGCTCGAGCGAAGCAATGGTGAAGTTCCTCGAAGAGTTACGAGCAGAAATGAAGCGAGCAGTAGAATCAGTAATCCACGCCAAAATAGACTATCTAGTCATGGGAATGTCAGCTGAGACTTTCTGGGGAGGAAAAGATGGTGCTGCCGAATTTGTCTCGTTCATGAGTGAGCTATCCGGAGGATTGGGTGTGACGACTGGAGCTGCAGCTTGCGAGGCAGTAATGAAGACTTACGGAGCGAAAAGAATCGGTATCATCACACCGTACCAAGAAGTTGGTGATCAGCAAGTCGTGGACTTCTTTACGCAGATTGGATGCGATGTCGCTGCTATTCATGGGCTGAAGTGTGCTACTGCAACCAGTATTTCGGAAGTGACGAGAGAGGAAATCAAAAATGCATTTAGGAAAGTCGATGCACCTGATGTTGAGCTTTTGATTCAAGCTGGGACCAATCTTCTTGCAGGTCATGCCTGTGCGGAAATGGAAATTGAGCTGGGAAAGCCAGTCATCGCAATCAATACAGCGACGGTATGGCACGCTTACAGGAAAAATGGAATCTTGGATCAGATTGCTGGTTGGGGGTCGTTGCTAGAGAAACACTGAACCAAATCTATTAATAAATCATGTATGAAAGTCATTTGAAGCTTTGATATCGAAGACATAACACTTGTATTCGTGATTCTTTATGCATTATAAGAGTAGCCAGGAGTGAAGTACACCGTCATGAGTGCCGTCACCGGCGCATTCTCTTTCAAAAATGTTTTGAACTCATTATGTCCAGTACACTCCGTCTCATAGTACGCCATGTCTTCTTTGTTCTTGAAAACTGATTTGGCAACAAAGTTGAAACCTTGATCCTTCACATTCCCATTCGCTGCTCCCGCCTGCATCGAAAGGATGTAGGGCTTCCCATTCTGAATGTGTGAGAATAGCTAGTGTTTTGTTGAATCAATAATACTAACCTTTTGTTGAGCTTTTGTGAACTTCTCGAATCCTTCCAGCGCCACTGCTACATGTCCATCTGATGGGAGCTTGATCATCGTGACTCGGGTGATTTCGGTTGTCATTTTGGCTTGGACTACAGGTGCTGTACAGTAAAAGCAGACCGACTTGGTGGGAGTGACTTCCACAAGTGTCTCAAATTGGCCGTCAAGGAAACTATGCCTCGAAATACTGATCTGATAACATCTTCAAGACGGTATTAATCTCCGACGGAGTCGTCGGCGTTGATTGTTTCCCGTCGTAATCCCCTGAAAGCTCGCTTCGGCTGCAAGCAGCCGAAACTTCTGCAGTACCACTCCACCTCTTATCCCGCACCGCAGGTACCTTGACAACCATGTAGCAGGGCCTGAACCTTGCTGGCATGAAATTGATAGGGAGAAATGTCGTGCATATTGACTTGATCATTCCAAATACACTCGTCGATAGCTAGTCAACATAGCATTTTCAAATCTCAACAATGGGCTCAGTCAAACAACCCTGCTCAATCGCTATCATCGGGGCTGGAATCGGTGGTATTGCCCTCGCAATTGGGTTGCTGAAGCAAGATGTAGAATGCACAATCTACGAAGCCGCGACAAAGTTCGACGCCGTTGGGGCAGGAATCGGTCTTGGACCAAATGCATTGAAGGCAATGGAACTTATGGATGAGAAGTTCGCCAAACTGTATGATGAGATCAAAGTCGGGAACACATCACCTGAAAGAGTTCACGAACAGATCGAGATTCTTGGCGCCGAGGAAGGATTTGGAATCACAGATGGATGGAAAGGAGGAAGTGTTGGCCATCCAAAATTCACGAGGAGCAGTGCTCACCGAAAAGCTTTGTTAGAAGTCATGAAAAGTCTCATACCCGAAGGAACGGTGAAATTCAATAAGCGAGTTCTGAGTGTCGACCAAAGTAGTGAGCGACATGTACTATTGAAATTTGAAGACGGAGAAAGTGTTTCAGTAGATGCAGTGGTTGGTTGCGACGGCATAAAGGGAGTTTCGAGGCGATGGGTTCTTGAGCAAAGATTTCCGGAAGAAGTGCCAGCGAAATACTGTAATGAGTATGTCTACCGGGGGATGACTTCGATGGAGAACGCGAAAAATATCATTGGAACATACGCCGAAGATGCCAGATGGTTCATGAAAGACAGCGCGGGGTGGGCAATGTACCCTATCTCAGGCGGTACAGAAGTCAACATTGTGGCATTTATACAGGATGAACAGCCGTGGAAAGGAGAGCAAGCTGTAAGAGAGGTTACTAGAGAAGACATGGAGCTGGAATTTGAGGGTTTCGATCATAGATTGAGAGGGCTATTGCAGGTGAGCTCGAGACATTGCTGCAAGTGCGATCAAATTCACAACGCTGATACGAAAATAGTATGTCAAACCAGCGAAATGGCCGCTATTCAACCATCCGGATACACCAACCTACTTCAATGGACGTATAGCAATCCTAGGCGACTCTGCTCATGCTTCAAGCCCAAGCCAAGCAGCGGGTGCTGGACAAGGTCTAGAAGATGCTTTGATACTGTCAAGACTCTTTGGACTTCTCGAGAGCCCTGACCAAGTTGAGAAAGTTTTCGAAATATACGACTCAGTAAGGAGACCACGCGCACAGCGTATTGTCCGAGAAAGTCTTGATGTTGGAATTGCGTATTTTCTGAGAGACAAAAGGTTCGGTAGGAACTTGCAGAAGATTACGGTAGATGCTAATGAGAGATTGCCTGGCATATGGTGGCATGATCTAGAAGGAGATGTTAAGAGAGCGGAAGCTATGTTTTTCAATGTGAAAGATGATGGAGTCGATGAGCTCCGTGGGAACAAATGAAGCAGGGCCTCAAAAGTCGATATACATATCAAACAATGGCCAATATATTAAGAGATCGGGTGACCCCATAATTTTAACGTAAATATCTCCCCTCTTGTGATGAAATACCAGAGCAGTTCATGAGTTGATGCAACTAAAGTGGGATGGCGGCAACTTGCTTCCGATGCTCTGTCAAGCGCTTCAACGAACTCTCCTGGCACACAGTCGTAATAAAAAACATTAAACTCCATGAACACCGATTAAAGCCTCAATGAAAAATACAAACAACCGAGGAAAGATACCTACATACTCGAAAATGTCAATTTTCACTCCCATCCAACCACCACCCCTCTCCTTCCCTGCCTCGGACTCTACAGTCACCGTTCAAGCCATTGACACAACGCTCCGTCTCTATGTCCGCTCCGAGAACTTTCTTGAACCCGTGATTCCAGGTCATGAAATTTACAACTGTCCAACAATGGCATTTCTCATAACGCTGCCCGAAGCACCTACCGCACCCGCGAGACGAATACTGTTTGACGCTGGGGGCCGAAAAGATTACTGGAATTACTCTCCGTTGGTGGCGGGGAGATTCGAGAAAGGGGTTAACGTGAAGGGATTGAGATGTGATATGGGAATCCATGAGGTGTTAGAACAGGGTGGAGTGGATTTGGAAGGGCTCGAGAGCGTGATTTGGAGGTAAGCATTTTAGTCTCTTGGTTGCGATGATTTCATTATTCAACCTGACTACTTCAGCCATTGGCATTTTGATCATATAGGAGATATGTCCAAATTCCCACCCGCGGTTGACATTGTGGTCGGTCCTGGATTCAAGGATAACCTCTTACCAGGCTTTCCGGCAAACCCAGAGTCAGCATTACTAGAAACAGATTACAAGTGAGTCGATTCCACCACAATCTTTTGTCAAAGAACGGTAGTCATGGAGGTCTTCTTTGAGGCTGATGGAAATCGTAGCAATCATAAAGTCAACGAAATTACATTTTCGCCTGATTTCAAAATCGGGGATTTTGAAGCTTTTGACTATTTTAGCAACGGCTCATTCTACCTCCTCAATGTTCCTGGTCACGCGACAGGTCATATGTGTGCTCTAGCACGTACCACGGAATCATCATTCATGCTCCTCGGCGCAGACACTTGTCATTTCGCGGGAGCCTTGCGTCCATCGCCTTACAACCCATTACCAGAAACTCTCGATTCAGCCACAGCAGGATTGGACAGTTACTTCCCAAGTCCCTGCCCGTGTTCAACATTTGGAGGATGCCACCCGGCGTCTACAGTTGAAGAGAAGAGAACAATACCTTACTACAGAGCTAGTCAAGCGCCTGGATCAGCTTATTCAGACCCAGATACTGCGAACAAGAGTATAAATTCTATGAAACTGTTCGATGCGAGCCCAGATGTGTTCGTATGTTTAGCACATGATCCCGCTCTATTCGAAGTGCTCCCACTTTTCAATCAAGACAATAAGAACAAAATCAACGATTGGAAGGTGATGGGGTATAAGGAATCGACAAAGTGGAGATTCTTAAATGAGTTGCCCAGAAAGGGACAGAGAGGAAGGGAGCCCACCGTTTTTGGCTTTTGGAGAGATGGGAAAAGGGTTGATGTTGGAGAAGCGATGAGAAGGGAGGAAAGAAGGCTTCAGTGAGTCAGATAGTCTATGTATCTATGAATTAATAAGCTGGTGTGGAATTGGGAATGAATAGACTGAAGGTACCATAAATTGTTCTCGGCATGCACGGAGGGACAGGGATGTTAGCACTAATGTTCACACAGGACACGGATGGAGTTTACAGATATAACAGCTTCCAGAGCCGATCAGCTTTTTTCTCATTTTTCCAAATATATCCACCAAAAGTATTCCATGATTCCAGGTTTATGATTTGGTGTGCAGACCTAAGTTCGAATGTTGGCAGAAATTCAGGGGACACGGGTGGGAACCATGACCTACCGATTCATCCAACCATCCTCCAAAACCAGAGTCCTGTAGTCGCTTGCTCTACTGGACTCCCGGCCTTGATCCCCACGATATGACACACACAGTGAATAGAGCCTTAAGCTTGATCAAACTGTGGTAGTAGCCGAAGAGGATATAGAACGGGATGTACAGCATGTCTCGGGGGTTGCGCCAGAAATGCGGGAGAGGCTTGATCATCTTCGAGGTGAAAAGGATCAGTGCCAAAACAATCATCGCTGTTGATCTCCGAACTCCGAACGAATTTTCTGGGACGCAGAGTGGAGCTGGGAGGTCGAGACCGGGCTTGGGCCGGATGCGACCCTGATATGTCACCCAAGTTTGATTGGTATGTTCCGAAAGCTGCTGAGAACATATATTACCACGTTTCAGGCCGTACCAGAGGCTTGTAAACAGAGCGATATCGTAGAATAGGGCGAAGTTGACGAAGCTTGACAGGTATATGGCATACACGGACCAGGGCTGAGTTTTCCAAGGAGTCTGATCCGAAAACAGACTGGTAGAATTTGAGCGCCAGGTTGTACGAATCCAGCGGTCCATCTGCAAAAAGAACTTCTTGGGGTCGCCGAGTACAGTCACCATAGTGCTGTCAGGACAGTTCTGGAACCAGATCTTGTACTTTGCGATACCAGTGGTGAACCGGGTGAGGAGGTTGTCGTCGTCCACGGCGAATCCATTCTTGCCAACGAGACCAAACAGCCATGTTTCCCGACAGTATTCCTTCTCGAAGCGTGGATGCCGGAAGATATTCGTACGGTAGAAGACAGTGCGTCCGGAGAGAACGAAGACAGCTTGGTCGATATTAACTGAGGCTGTGCATTCGAAATTGTGGCGCTCCAGGTAATTACAGGCAGTGAAGTTGAGGAAGTTGGCGAAGGAGAACTTGAACGGCAGACGGCGGACTCGTTTGTTGGTGCCGACTCCACCGATTTGAGGATCTTCGAAGGGGGCAAGGGCGGCGGCAAGGTATCGATCACCCCAAAAGACGTGATCATCTGCAAGAGCGACAATCGATGTCTGAACGTATTCGAGAGCTTTGAAAAGCTGCTTGCGCTTAGATGCCGTATCAATGGCCATGGTTCGCATTCTTGTGGTCGTTGGTCGGAGAGCACTAGTCTTCTCCAGCTCCTCGGCACAGACCCGCTGGGCTATGCAGAGTCGCTTGTCGCCCACAGTACATACGATAATCTCTGCAGGTAGGTTGGCCAAGATGGTACCGAGAGTTTCCCTGAAATCAGCTTCGTCAATTGCTCCAACAGTAGGGATGATGACTGTGACATCTCGAGAAGTAACAGAAGGGCACCGTGGGATGGGATACGGTCTGTAAAGCAAGAACGAAATTGTATGGACGACAACTTTGATGAACTTGAACAAGAATAGTACCTCAAATGCTTTGAGCCATCCATTTTGATCGGACAGGATTTCCAGACATGCTCGAATCTCGTGGTGGTAAACAAATGTGAGGTAAACCCCACAGAAGAGTTTGAATGGATGCCAGTTCCAGACTATTGACTTAGCCAGGCGTGAGATGTTGATGCTAGTTGTCACCAGAATCTGGAGCAACAAAGCAAAGTGGCCGTGCCGCAACATTTTGTCGATTTTGAAGTGGATGACGGGTTTGAATGGAGGCAGTATCGAAGACTAGGAATGCAGTGGGATGGAGGAAGTTGTAGGAATACAAACAAATGTTTTCAGAATGTGATCTATATAATTTGCCGGCTTCTTCCACCTCAAATTGTTTACCAGATTCCCGGAACGCCCTAATAAAGAGACAGCCCCACAATAAACAATGCTTGTCTTTAATCTGCTCAAAGATCACTCAAGCCAAGGCCAATCTCCTAGACTATCCGTCTATTGTTTCTTCCCAAGACCTAGCCCATGTGGTGTATTTACTGCGGTAAATAGCAACCATCCTGCATGTTTACAGGATGAAAGATCGCCTTCATGAACAAGATGATAAAGTTCCTCGAAGCCAAGGTTGTAATTGTTCATAAACATCTTGATCTAAGGACAACATTGTACAGATGGATCATCTTTGTCTTTGGGTGAATGGGCCAAATGCCAAGTCGTTGATAATGAAGACCCGAAAAAGAGATCACCCATTGAACAAGCCCGACAAAGAAGCCAGTAGAAGATCAACTTGCATCGGTTTGACAAATTACAGCACCCCATTCGAATAGACTTGCCTCTAGGGATGCAAATTTTGGCAACTCGCTTCGAGAAGCCCCACTTTTAATCTGCCAAAACAACAACTCAAAGCATGAAATGAGGGTTGAATGAACAAAACAAGTGCGACTGTTGAGAAACTTCAAACACATAAAAGTGCAAAACATACTGGAACACCGTCCCAGTCGATTTCCTATCACTCAACAGCATCGCAGAGTCCTCAAAATCAAAAAGTACCTGATAAAATGGCCAACGCAACATCAGAAAAGATGCCCGAAACCAGACGCCAGTCAATTCGACCAACATCGATTCCTATGCCAGCCGCATATGGCTCTAGAGGAGAAGACTTTGGATTCGCCTTTGACATTGATGGAGTCATATACAAGTCCGGTCAACTTTGTCCCGGAGCGAAAGATGCGATGAGCTATCTCCACAAGAATAACATCCCATTTATATTCCTTACCAACGGCGGAGGGAAGACCGAGGCAGTTCGCGCAAAAGACATGTCTGAGAAACTCGGAATACCTATCCTTGCCGAGCAATTCATTCAAGCACACACCCCTTTCAAGAAGTTCGCCCCCGAGTACGAAGACAAAGTAGTCCTTGTGATGGGAGGAGTTGGAGATGAATGCAGACATGTCGCAGAGGCAGCGTATGGCTTCAAGAACGTTGTCACCAGCGCAGATCTCACGACCAACACCCCGTGCCTCTCCCCCTTCGACGAGATCCATGGCGACTACTTCAAGAAGACTGCTAGAGCTCTGCCAACGACCATGAACGCCAGTGGAAGCCTAAGTGGGGTGCAAATCTCAGTAATTTTCATCTTCTCCTCCCTGAGAGAGTGGTGCCTCGACTTGCAGATCATCACTGACCTTCTTCGCTCCGAGAGTGGCATCTTCGGCACCATTTCTTCTAAGAACAATAACCCGGACCTGCCAAATAAGGGCTTTCTTCAGGACGGCCAACCTAAGCTGTATTTCGCCAATCCAGACATTACCTATGCTACGAGTTACCATATTCCCAGAATTTGCCAAGGTTCATTCAAGTTTGCGCTTGAAGGAATGTGGAGAGGCATGACAGGCACAGATCTGATCGCTGGGGAACATTATACACAAATCGGCAAGCCAACACAACTCCAATTCGAATTCGGCGAGCAGGCACTCCAGGAAGTAGCCAAGAGCAACCTGAAAACAGTATATATGGTTGGCGATGGACCTCAATCCGATATTGCTGGCGCGAACAACTACCGTAGTCCATGGCGATCCACCTGGAAGAGTATCCTTGTGCAGACTGGTATCCACGAGGCTGGATCGGTGCTGGAGCATGAGCCAACGGTGGAGGTGGGGAATGTTCTGGATGCGGTGCAATGGGCTCTGAAGCAGCAGGGCATCGATATGTGAGGTGGTATACCACCCATAGGTTGGAATTTCCGATGTGATGTTGCTGACAGCTGTTTAACACTGGGCCTTTGATTTTGCATTGATGCAGAAGCCTTCAGCAAAAGCCCAAATACCAGCAGCTCTGCTGGCTAGACGAATTTTGGGGTATGTAACGAAAAAGAATGCAGCTGTACAACAAGAAATGATGCCTATAGACTTTTGCTTGATGTGATGTTCGGAGAGGGATGACATGTGACATGTTGTCCATCATGAAGTATCTCTCCCGAGGTGAGCAGTGAGCTAGCCAGATCAATGGTGAGATAACGATATGACTGAGTCGAGTCTTCTGTGTACTCTCAAAGCCAGTGATAGACGTTCTATGTGATGGTGTATGGTGGCGAATGTGGGTTATGTGGACCTGTTTAACAGCAACAGCAAGGTTTTCTCGACGTTCGGCTTATGTGTATGATTCTCGGGATGAGAATTGAAGTTTGTGACTGATCTTTGCGAACCAAGAATAGACAGCTATGTTGTGCTGTCATCGCACCAGATACAAGGTACCCACATGTAGTGATTTCGGCCCTATCTACCACACACAGTCAGCAACTGTGCGAAGAGGAAAGAGTCTTTGGTGAACTGATTTGGCTGTGTGTACGATGAATGATAGCACTTCAAAGAACAGGCGTTGTGCTTGAGGTAGGTAAAGTACCCTGAGGTGGTGTGAACATGGTATTGAGTGGTCGAAGGAAACGGTGCTGAAACCAGGAGCTTTCAATTTTCGTGACGTTTGAGCTGTTGTTGGATGGACTGGTATACTTAGTAGTACAAAGCAGCTCCCAGGGCTGTCAGATCAATAACTTTGAGTCAAACTTCGAGTCATCTTCTTTGACAACAGGGCTGAACTATATATACGTCAACAATATCAAGTTCGCGCATTGCTCTCGAAGCAAATGACGCAACCGATTCGAGCAAATATAGTTGACGGCATTACTCAGAACTTCGTGCTTACAAGTCCAATCATATATAAATTTATCAATCAGGCCTACCATCATAATGATACACAGACCATTCAAGAGTCAGTGACGAACGACATAAAGAAAGGAAAATTAACGTGACAGATGCTGAAGGGGAAAGTGACTTTGGCGACAGCATTAGTGCTAGAGAGGGCCTAATCTGGCAAGGTAGCGTGGCAAAAAAGATCACGCACGCATATAAGAACCCTGATCCAGCGTTTAAAAGTGGCTTTACTTTCCTTTTTTGGTACATCTGACGTCGATGCTGAAGGTGATTGCGGGGCGGCCATCCTTCTCGCTTGAACTATGCAGCCTCGTTGTAACTGTAAACAAGAAACGCATCAAGTGCATTGCAGTCCTGGCACTTTATCAAAGTCAGCATTTGGACACACAACTCTCATAACAATCTAACACACCACTTAACCATATCAACAACGTTTTTCGGCTCCTACATAAGCAAAGGTGGCCGAATGGCAGTAGTTCCCAAGTCGGCTTTGGTGCAGCTATGTCAGAAGCCTCCTCGGTTTGCTACAATATGCTTGCCTCAATGATTTGCTCGATGTTCCGCTCAATGAATGTGAGAAATGTGACCAAACCCTGTCATGACCAGGCCCGCGTTGGTGCATCAGTCCAAAGTCCACGGCAAACATACTCTGCAAGGCCGAGTCGCAGAGTGGAGGTGATCTCCAAGCGTTTTCTTGACCTGGGTAGGTGGAAACCACATTCCACTACTCCTACTGGCGCTGGCTATTTGTATGCAGGGATTGCTGCTACCTTTTGTACATCTGCTCTCCTCTCAATGCTGTGGGTTTAATGCCCTTCAACGTGCGGGGCCGCCCGATCTGTTGTACGAACACCATGTCCTTCGGTGCTTGTTCCAGACAAGTGTCGCACAACTCCGGCGACCACTCCTCTATCGCGTACATTGCCGAGACTCTTTTCATTGGACGCTCTCATCAACAATATTTGTGCCAAAACTCTATATGGTTGACTTAATGTGCTCCCACGATCCTCAACCACCTCTTGCTGTCTACCTTTTAATCAAGGGTGCTTCAATGGTTGTCTTCGTGTCATGGCAGATATAATTGGATCGTGTTCGAATATTTGGACTCGTCTATCGCCCGCAGAATTGTTAACTTCAGCACTGACGGTAGACATTATCTAGTAGCGATGAAGGTCCAGGACAGTCAGTCAGTATGGTAAGACTAAGGTGCCATTTAAGGTCTTGGAGTTAGATAATAAAAAGGAGATTATGCATACCTATGAAGAACATCGACTCGAAAATAGTCTCGCTACCAGTTCATTGCACAAAATGGAGTGCCGATTCCATCTGGAAGGAGATTCGCCTTTGGAAGTGATGTTTGAGAGACGCGTCACAAACGTGCTCGAACAAGGCCCTGCAGGTGTGCCCCACCAGAGCCCGTGGCCGCGCCTGCCACCATGCTTCCTGTAGACTCGCTTGTTAGATGCTGGCTCTAGCTTAAATTGTTTATGGACTTCATGAAGTTTTTACTTTAACGAATCTTCAAACAGGGTTGGCCAGGACATTCGCCTCTGGGACCATAAGGGAGTCCGAGATGGAAGTCTTCTCTAGCAATGAACTTGAAAGAATACAAGACTTCGCATTGGCTGATTTTGACTTGCAGCTAAAAGGAAAACGAGACCTTACATCAATTTCAATCCACCACAAAGTAAGAGAGCAATCATTCGAACCAGCCCTGTATGGTTATTCCACCCTTTCGATCAAAAAACGAAGAATCCCAAATCATCGAAGCCACTGCAGCATTGTCCTCTGTCATTTGTCTAAAACAGGCCATGTCCGAACCCAATACCGCGCCGAGCATTCGCAACAGCAGCTGGCTCGACAATAGGGCTCGACGCATTAGCAATACGCTCCGACATGTCATGAACATCCTCCTTCACAAGCTCAACAGCAGGCTTGACCCAGCCCAACTCGCTCGGAAGCTTTTCATTCTCTATTATATCGTCAGCACCTTCATCTCTCCCAAAACCCCATACATCAAGAACAACGTACCGATCCAAGAAACCACCAAGTCCTTCCTCACAGTACCAGAAGGTATATCACCAAATACCAAGAATGGCGCAGCCATCTCACCAAAAGTGACGCTTTGCGATGCGGTTGTGAAGATGTACTCGGGGTTGAAGGCTTTCATGTTTAGCTGGCGAGCAGACATGCTGTTGGCTACCATTGCGACGGTGAGAGTGTCTGCGGTCCAGAATTGCTTTGTCTGGTCGAAGACGGTTTGGTTAAAGACGTGGTTGTTACCGAAAAATGCGTCTTGGCGACTGGAGGAGAGGGAAGTCAGTCAGGTGCTACTGGCCTGCACAGCGCAATGGAGGGAAGGGCAATGTGTTGAGAATATTATTTTGACTGACCTCAAGCTTGCATCGTGCTCCAACACATTGTGTCGGTTGAGCATATCTCTGGGAGAGAAGGGTCAGCAACTACGGACCATGAAGTCTTGGCAGCATCCACGTACAGAGTGAAGAAGGTAGCATTGGCATCAGGATTGGATTTGATACCATGGCCAAAGAACTGCTCCGCAAAGCTCGCATTGAAATTTAGAGCTGTCTTCAACGCAAAGACAGCATTCTCCTTCGTGATATTGCGGCCGTCGTGAGGTAGAAAGCCGTGGTTGGCGAGTGTGTTCAGCATGGGACAAGGACCTCGGACTAAACGATTATCAGTGACACTGCGTTTGAGGAGGAATATTCAAGCTTATCACCATCGTTGGGTCCACCGGGAGCCCACTCAGCTGTTCTGGCCGGGCTAGTAGTATTAGTCTGGCAATCTGCAGATGCGACAGCTATGATCATAGCAACGGTAAAGGTGGTGAGCTTCATAATGACAATTGGATTGGTGGTTGATGAAGCTTGGTCAAGGTTCGAAGTTTATACTGAGTTTTGGACTTGCAGAGCTGTTTAATTGTAAAGAACGTTGAATGATTTGACAAAGTGCCGAGTGGGAAAAGGTTCCGGGAGAGCAAGAGCTTTTATAACATACAAGAGGAGTCTCCACATCCCAAGGCAGACCTTGTACTTGCATCTTTTTTGCTGCTGAATCAGTGCTCATTTCATAGCTATTCTCAAAACAAGCAACCCGATTGCTCTGTCGACCGAAAGTGGAGGTACGACAACACATTGACAATGCCTCTCACTGCCCCAAGGATTCATGTATATCTGGATCTGATCTGCATTCAGAGTCATGGAAATTCGTGACAACTTCGAAACAACCAACGAGAGATAAGTTGATTACAACCGGACCCAGTTTCGTCTTTCCTCCCGCCGTACATCGCATTCGCTAACTGCTGCGGGGGCGCGGGAAACCCGCATTTGAGGCTGGGATGAAAGTTTAATTGAACAATATTTTCCGAAGCCTCGTCAATCGAGTCGATCCTTGCCACTGCAAGTGGTGAAACAACACAACAGCGAATACGGCTTGGCCACTTGGCGAGCATGGTCCGATGCAGTTGTGCTCTCCTAGAAGACGGCTTCAGTGAATAAGGTACCAATCAAGGTCCCGCATGTTCTCAACGATTGAGGGCAAAATAGAATTACGTTCGTGACATGTTGGGGCAATAACAAGCAAGGATGAACTGAGGAGCGTGGTACTTTACACAGTAAGAAGCGAATAAAAAACGCGCAACGCTCAGTCAACTGGTAAAAACCAACAAGTGATACACACTGTTTGAGTTACTCGAATCAAGTAAGGAACTGCACCGTCTTGTGCCCCAGTAGCTCCAGATCTGGAATCAATTACCTCCAGTTTGTATAGAACGAGCACAATTTACTGTTCATCCACCACGGAAGCTTCACCATCGTGACCGTATTCACTTGATGTTCAATTCGATGCCCGCTGGCCGAGCTATGACCTTTATCCCCCAGTGCTCAACTTGGCACGTAGCACTCATCACACTCATCATTTAATAGTCAGAGGAAGATGCAGAACAGACAAGTCCGGGACTTTTGTGCTCAAGGATATACCGGATGGCAAGCCGGTAGCCAGAATTGAGAAATCCACTACTGGTGGAAATATCTGAGAACTGCCACAATATTAGGTTGTTTGGCTGTTACAGGACGGCCAAGGAAACTTACCCAAGACACATATGACCCGTCGAATTGAGTATTGCCATTTGTAGCAATTGACGCTTGCTTTTCGCCATGCCGTAAAATAATTGGGCAGCCGTTGTGTTGTGTTTCGAGGGCAGCATGATATCGAGAAATCCAAAGACGGGGACCTCGGGTCGGGAGCTACATCGTTCAGAATCAACGATAAAGTTCTGCAAGGAAGGCGATATTCAAGGAGTGCTTACCATGACGTAGGCTGTTTAACGACACTTCCAGGCTCATACATTATCAAAGCAGACGGACGTCCCCTTGTTCCCCTTGATTTTGGCACGCCAAGATTTTGTCCGACATCTTTCAAGACGGACTTAATCAAAAGTGTCCACGACGGATTGGTTGTCTCCCAGATTTTAGCAGGGAGCTCCCAGGTGTTTTCCTCCAGCTGTTGGATCTGGTTCCCTGCCTTGACCAGCTTTTCGACATCATGATCGGAGAACGGAAAGCCGATGCTCCCGTAACTTTTCAAATACAGCCCAGGATTGGGCGGTTCTTTGAGTACTTTCTGGTGTGAGAATCTGCCTGTGGTCTTTTCAAGAAAGAGGCCATCATCTTGATCCTTTACCTTTGGACACAAAACTTCGACTTCAACTAGTACTTGGCCAACTTCGTGATGATCTTCTTCTTGTGGCACTTCGTCCGGAAGCGCAATTGCCGGATCGACTTCCACGCTTGCCATGGGCGGCATTCCTGGTGGCCGGGATGCCTCACTGCTTCTGTCTTCAGCTATGAATCTATCTATCGCTCCCGCCCGTTTGCCGTGGTGCCTGGCTAGCCTCCTCTAGTGGGAAAGTTCTTCTCGCGACTGTGGAGTAGTGCATCGGATAAGAGACAACGATTCGTCTGTCTCTCGCAGCCAACCAAGCTACATGGCTTAGTGGTCACTTTCCGACAATGAGCACAAGCACCACCAGGCCTGGAAAGTCTTCGTTGAGCCAAATCCGTATACACCCAGAACTCATGAGCTCCTTGCCGGCAGGTCTGATAACGAGTACTTCTAATCTGTGATGACCAAATCCAGGCAGCTCCATGATACGGCCAATGTGGCTGAACTGGGCTCGCTTTTTAGCTGACATTGCAGCAAGCTCGGCAGCCGTCTGGTACCACCATCCAGCAGTGTTGACAGAAGTATATGTGGATTTATCCTTGGGCGACCCGCGGTAATGATGCAGTGCTGGTGCTGGAATCGGAGGATGAACCACAAGACCAGGTAAAACTCCAAAGAGGCCACCAGTGTTCACTCTATCGATTGTGTATGCGCCTGTACCCTTGCTCCAATGTTGTCGGTCTGTTCTCTGTGTATTCCGCGCCTCTTCCTATTGCTGTCTCCGTGCTCATGGCTACGTTCCGTGTCAAACCGGCCAGCACTAGAGTCATCTCTTCGCGGCTGTTCACATCCTTATTACTGTCAATTTCACTATCGGCCATTAGAACATCTTCCCAGCTTTCAGAGACGTGCGTGTCCTCTGCCTCCTGATTCACCATTGCTTTCAGTCGATCTACGACCATGATGGAGCCATCGACGACATCTGCCGCCACTCCCGTCTCTACTTGAGATATGCTTGAGACTTGTGCATTGTTCGGCTCGCTTTCTCCCACCATCTCTGGAGACATGCTGGCGTCTGCAATTAAAGGCGTGACAATGACTCATTAGCCTGCGCGAGGATTTGCTCGATACCATGCGCATGCATGTCCAGCCTGCCTGATTGTATTCTGGCCTGTCTCCGAGTATATCCAACAGTCCGTATCTCCATCCCGGCACGCTTCACATCGGTCATCACCAGTCAATTAGGTACCAAGAACAGCAACTTCCATGATCTTGCCGATATGGCTATACTGCTTACGTAGATTTGGTGACATTGCAGCGAGCTGGATATTATTTTTGTACCACCACGCGCCAATACTCGTGGCAGTATGGTTGGGTCGGATCTTCGAGGGGCCACGATATCGAGGGCGAGATGGCGGAGGCGGAGGCGGAGGCGGGGTTGGAAGGGGTTCAGATCCACTCCAAAGACTCGCATGTGGCTGTGGCCGCTCATCGTGTCTTGTCTGTCCATTTGAGACATCGAGGGCTTTGGTAGAAGCCTAATGTGATCTTTGCGTGAAGCTATGGTACTGAGTTTGTGTTTCTTGGACATAGTCGCCGTACTCGGCTGTTCAAGCAAGAAGTCGTCCAAGCTGTGTTGACCTGGGGATTGCCGCTCGGTAAGGTATGGATGTTTTCTGCAGTCACCGCCGTATTAGTAGAGTATTTTAGAAGACGAGATCATGATAGTCCTTCTTGGACTTGGGGCTCAGGGGATCCGATTCCCGTGGTTGAACGGGAAGCTGCATATTCAATCGGAGAGGAGACCACAAATGATGTAAAAACCGTGGTCTAACGAAAGAACTCAATTTACTGTGCTCTCCATGGGTGTTCTCGTAGATTAAGGGCATCATGATGGTCTCCTTGTAATTCCAGCGACGGGGATATAGGGAACAATCAATGTTGATACACTTCCCTGTCAGCATTCTGATCGCGTCGCGCGGGGTCCTGTTCGCCTGTCCACGTGACGTCATCCATCCAACCAAGTCTCATGCCCGTCACAAATACCCGTCTGCCAAAGACCACAAACTGCTTAAGCTCTGAACGTAAGTGCGTCTTCCAAGTCTCAACAACTGCTGGGAATTTATCAAGACCATTCAAATAAGTATTTGAATTCCTTTCCCTCTCTAGACATCATCGGCCCAAACGCTGTCAAATTCAAGTCCTATTCCGCTCGAGATTTGTCACTGAAAGTTCTATCTTGCAGCGTCTACAGTACATCAACATTTTATTATGGGCATGGCTGAGAGAAGCTCTAGTTTTCTCTTGTACTGCCAATCCTCTATAGTTACCAATGTCTGCTATTTTCGCATTTCGGTGGAGTGTCTTACAGACATAATCAAACTCTCCCGCTTCCAGCTCACTTGCTTTCAACATCCATCGCTGGCTTCGGCTTCACACTCTTCGCAGCAGGAAAGAGGTCAATTGCATACGAGAAGACTGCGGCAAGGTCAGTCAGCATCTATAAGTGTACAAGAGACTCCGGACAGTAAGACCGCGTACCATAGATCCCAAAGACAAACGCTAAGACCCACTCCAGCACCGCCGCAGCATTGTACGTACTCGTACTACTCGCGCTGACAAACGCTATCGCCAATGAAACCTGCAAGATAATGAATGCAAGTTTAATCCAGAACGATGCTCTCAAGATACGGTGTTCTCGGCCACCTGTCTCGCCTGGTCAGTCTCGCCAATTTCAGAGTCCAAGTCATCCGAGAGGCGGAAACTTACGAGATCCAAGACTCTGATACTCCCAACAGCTACAAGTAGCACTCGCGATATACCCAGCCATGAACACAAACAAGCCGATATTATGTACTGTTCCATAGTCCGCTGTATCGAAAATACTTAGGAACAGCAATCCTAAGCCACCAATGACACCACACACTATACTCGCAATCGACAGCCCTTTCTCCGTGTGCGTGAAGTTCCTTGCGAGCTGTCCTCGATGCCGCAGCCATCTTTCGGAGATGAGTGAGAGGTCGACGCAGATGGTTGTGACAGCTGCGCCGGTGATGAACAGTGGCTTCAAGCGAAAAGCACCTATATCGGAAATGTAGGGTATGTTTTGCGCAGAGTCCATGCTGCTGTAATGGGGTTGGCCGGTGGTTTGCCAGTATATCATAAAGGTTGCTAGCATGCCAGACCAGAAGACACCGGCCACTAAGGGAAGAATCTGTTGAACATTGTCAGTAAGCTGAGTCGAGATTGTGGAGGGGTAGAAGGCGGGGTAAGTAAACAACATACCCAGTACGGAGGTCCACGCATCTTTATTGATTGTGCTACTTGAGTCCTCGAGAAGGAAAGTGGAAGGGTATACCAGAAAGCAAGTAGCGAAGATGGAATGGAAGATATACAATCGACGAGATGTAGGAGCGGGCTTGGCAAGTAGACCACCAGAGGGAGCTTCATTCTTTATGCTTCCTCGAATTTCTTGGCTCAAGAAAAAGCTAATAATGATATCAGACTTGGGGATCCACATCAAAAGACACAGCCGTGGCGACAACGTATATACTTCTGACCAGCCTGCCCATACATCAGGACTCTGACTTCGCAATTCGCAACCTGTGTCACCCAGCACCAAATCTGCGTCTGGAGAACCCAAGCATCATCAAGACTCATACCGATAAACCGCTCTGTGAAGTATCAATGACGTACTTGACATACTCCAAAGTATGCATCTCGAACAGCAAAGTAAGATGCTCGTGGCTATGGAGCTGACAAGCAAATGCAGAGTCCACGCGTCCGGGTCTTGGCCAGCAACAACAAGACTTTTAAGGACTGGGAACTTTGAAATCCCCTACCGACCGTTCGGGAATTCGAAGTCATTCCAGAGCATCCAAAAACCGGGTACGGCTTATCTCCGTGGGTTCTGACCACGGACCAATAGAGACGGCCGGACATCTGGAGACACGCGACACTGAAGCCGTAGGGCTGTGCAAGGCCCTCACCCGCCTAACATATACTTTCTCCGCCGGATCCAGAATACGGAACATGCAGAAACATGATTTATATTCAACGCAAGAGTCCAATGAGACCACACACCAAGTATCGGACATGATTACGGCGCCGGAATGCCGATTCTAAGCCAGGAAGAGTTGTTGCTGCGGCCTCGCTTCCGTAACCCTCGCCAATGAGGAACACATCAAAAGGAAGAATTGTTGTCCTCTTTGGGTGGACGGGGCGAGTCGGTGTTAGGAACCATCCATTACTCCGTAGGTGCTTTTGAAATTTGTGAGAATGTGGGGTGCTTTGCTCAGTGTACGTGGAAAAGAGGCTGAGCGAAAAAGTGCGTAGGTCAAGCTTTTGGGTCTTCGGATGGTCCGGGAGATGGAAAATTTCCTTGGCAAGTGAGCTGTCATGTGCGCATTTGTTGTTGACTTCCATCAGCTAGCGAACTTCTCGAAATCTCTATTGTATGCATCGAAGCTGGTTCAGTTTCGGTCAAGTAATCGAATACTTCTCAACATTTTGCACATGGAACACTCATGTCAACAAGAATGGCTCTTCAATTCCCTGCTTCTCAATCCAAAACACAGAACGAAGTCAACACGCTGCAGCTAAACAAATCAGCATTTCCATTTCCAGCTCTTTTCAACACCAATTATTCAGGCCATTAAGTCGCCGGTCTCATCACCCCACCTTCAACATGATGCTCATGATGCTCTGCATGCTTCCCTGAAAGCACCTCCTTCTCCTGATGAACCGCAACATGATTATTCAACAAATGGCTACAATCCTTCACGAACCACGCAGCCACCAACCCAATAATCCCAAACGGAATCGTCGACAAGAAAACCCTCCTGAACGCATACGCATACGTATCCTTAAATGCCTGCGCCGTTGCCGCCTTGATCTCGTCCGTAATACCCGGTACAGCATCGAATACAAACGGCACACCGACGGCATTCTGGATCACAGCTGGGATCAGCTCTCCTAGATTCGCAGGCGAGAACCCGTTCTGGATGGCAGCGGCTGCGATGTTCTTGCCGAGTTTCTTGTTTATGATCGAGTTGAGGATCGTAGCGAAAATGGCATTGCCTACACTTCCTCCTGCGCTGCGGAAGGTACCGATCAATCCTGCAGACACACCGAGCTCTTCCTGTGGGACGAAGAGTCCTGAAGCGACGTAGGCGAGGGTCGTGACCCAGGCGAAACAGCACTGTCCGAAGAATTGGAGAGCCATCCAAGCGGTCTTATTATTCGGGATTACGGCTGCGTAAGCTGCTGTGAAGGCTGTCTGGATGACGAGCGCGACGATTATTTGGAGACGGACGTGCTTGATCTTGTGTACCAAGGAAGGAATGATCCAGCCTCCTAGAACTCCAGACATGTTCTGTGGGATCTGCGTGATTCCGATCTGGATAGGATCGTTGGTGAACATGTACAGTGTCGCTTGTGGAGCAAGGGACGTGACGGCTTGCCAGACCATACCTGCGATGAACAGGATGACGAGATGGACAGTGAACTCGCTGTACATCGCAAATAGGTGGAATGGGAAGATGGGATTCTTCGGAATGGTGAAGTCGTATATGAAGCAGCCCGCGAAAACGATAGCACCGATCGTGATGGTCGATCCTACAACAGCTTTCGAGTACGTCGTGTTTCCGAGGTAGGTCAATCCGACGAGGAAGATCGTAAGTCCGGCGGCGAAGAGGAACAAGCCAGTAAAATCCAGCTCGGCAAATTCCTGCCAGCGAGTCTTGTCGTAATCATTACGAGGACGTGACGGCGGGAAGTAGAAGATCGCGGTCCCAACGATGCAAACTACGGAGTAGATAATGGCGATGTAGTAGCACCATCTCCAGTTTGCGTGTTTCACCAGTAAGTTTGCGATAAGGACGGCCAGACCACCGAATGGGATATTGATAGCGAATTCAGTCCACCCGAGACCAATTCCTCTGCTTGTAGTCAGAACACATCCATCACAGATCTCGAATTCGGGAGGGAATCCCACCTATACTTATTCGGGAGCAGCTCAATGATTCCCGGATACGACACGAAGATAACACCAGCTCCAAACCCAATGATCGTCGATCCAGCCGCAACAGTCGTAACCTTATTCGCCGTCGCTCCCACAATCTACCAACACCAAGTCAGCATCTCACACTCTCAACCCATTCCCGCACGGAAAACAAGGGAAAGATGGCAGAACATACCGCTCCAACCAACGTAATGACCTGCCCAAAGATAAGCACATATCTCCTGCCAAAGATATCACTGAATCCGCCCGCAATCGAGAACGACACCGCCGACGCAACAGACCATCCACCTGGAATCCAAACAATGTTCTCCATATCTCCGAGAGTCTGTCCGATGTGTGCTAGGATTCCGGTGACGAGGAGGAGACCGCAAGAGATAGCTGCGACGTACGAGAGGCCCATGAACTGCATTGTGAGTCAGTTTCTCATTCTCGGTTTAGTGACAGGTAGGGAGAGACGGGGGACAGATCGGGAGGTAGGCATTGGAACATACAAAAATAGCCATGATAGTCGACGCCGATACCCTCTCCTCAGGGTCATCATCCGCTGGCGTTAAAGTCGCGGGGACATTTTGATCGGAGTCGCTGTTGTTGGAGCTGGATACTTGTTCTGTTTTCGTGTTGATCCGCTCAACGTTCTCCGACTGAGGCTTCTCGGAGATTTGTGCAGAGTCTGCCATCTTGTCGGCTCAGAAGACTTCGTTCCGTTTCGTTTCCTCTGATTTCGTGCCTTCGAAGTAAGCTGTCCTTTCGTAGCAGCTATGTCAATTGATATCAGAGCTTCACATGCTCTGTTGGTTCGTGAGACCGAAGTAGGTATATGTCCAGCAGACTCAAATCAAAACCAACCAAACCAAAAGTCGTCAATCGATCAATTGAGAAGTGAAAAAAGCGTCCTTCTCAAAAATCCCTCAAAGGTACCAATTCCAGACCTTCCTTCATCTCATCTCGTCTCCATGGCCCTCCCTTATACCCAGCGGCATCTCACCCAACATCTCCAGCAACGTCGCAAAGCCCCACATCCTCCTAATAAACTGACTTTTAGCCTACCTGCCGGGCACCTAGCCACGTCGAATAATAATCTACCCCTTGGGAAAAGGCTAAACTCGAAACGTGCTTCCACCCCCCGTACGAAGGGTATTATCCAACGCTAAATGTTAGAAACCAACGAGACCTTTCATTTGCTTGGGTGGGGGACTGGGGGTGTGACTGGACTGGACGCTTCGTAATGTTTCCTTTAGCTGGCTTCGGCTGCCGGATCTGGAGTGTGGAGTTTGGGGTCTGGGGTTCTGGGGTTTCTGGGGCACCTGTGGATTGGATTGCCCCGACGATGATTGCTGATGTGGATTACAGTATGGGGTCATTTGGTACTCTCCGCAACTATGGGGGTGAGCCGTCCCACTTGAAACTTTAATCCGCACCGCGTGTATCGCAAGACACGGTTCGGCAGTTCTTCCACAGGCGGGTATTTCACACACGGAGTTCTGTGTTGGAATCTGGCCCGACCGAGGAAGAACCTGAGGCCGTTTCAGCTGCAGGTCTGCGGCTGCTTCGGGGTTGAACATTCTTTGCAGTAGAAAGGGTGGTAGTGATCACACACCAACTAGCTGCCCCGGACAATTCCCACATGTCAAGAGAAAGTAACTTTCCAGCCACCAGGAGCTACGAAATGCCGGCATCACCAGTCCACTGAGTACAGTACAGTACAGCTCAACTCCTGAGAAGATGCGGTCCCACATTCGCATTCGTATCAAGTGGGAGTGAGCATGAGACTGCTTCTGCTCCTGCTTACTCCCTCCTCTCCATGCCCTCTCTACCTTCACGTCTCTGTACTTGTAGATAGATTATGATTAGTGAGAGCTTGTATTCGGCGAATAGAACTTCACGATGAACATGCAATTGCAATATAACATCTCGCAACAAACTTGTCCCAGAATCAGAGCCTAAATATTCTTGCTTGACATTGAATTAAACCCAAAAGCTTGATACCCGATCATTTGGAAGTTTGGGTCCGTAGTGAGTTCAGCCCTGCCGGAAGGCACAAGACGTAGATGCGACGGCAGAAATGCGATTGGCAGGATCTTGATCAGTGCTTCATTATTGATATATATCACGAGCCAAGTCCAGGATCTCTGCTGAAAAGGATTCATTGTGCTGAGTCCCAGTCGAGGGTTGGTGATGTTTGGAATGAACACACTTCCACATCAGCATCAGCTCAACAAAGAAAACTCACCAGATGGTGGGGCGACTTGTTTTTCCACAGTCTCATAGCATGTCGAGCTTGAAGACACTCGAAGGTCCAGGAAAATCTGGGACAGCATTCCTTATTCTTATGTGTTGCCAGACACTGTCGTGACTTTGTTCTCACCATTCATCTTCGAGTGAACCTCCCCTCAAGTATCCAGTTCTCACCACGACCAGCCACAGCCACAGATTCAATTAGGTCTCGAGCCCTAACCCATTTCACACCTCAGAATCACACACACAAAGATGATTTTTTTGATTTTTTTGATTTTGCATTCATTTTCTATTCATCATCTCAAGCAGAGACTCCCAGGTATGTACAGCCCCCAGCCCACTGGCCCCGTCAGGAAAACTGCGCAGCATAGAAGATTCGTCCGACTGCATTGAGTAATATCCACCTTGAAGGTATGTGCTCTCGAGAACATGTTCACGCATCCGTCCTTCCATGATTCCATCCATCCTTCCATCGTCGATATGTGAAAAGTTGCCTTATTTTTCAAAGAAAAGAAGAGAACCAGTCCGAAGATGTGGCCTCAAAGAGAACAAAAGAAAATGGTATCTTGTACAAAGGCAAAAGTAGACTCAAAACAGATATGCAGGTGCGGAGTGTGATGTGATGTTCCATCCTTCCATTTTTCCAAACGCCAACGCTAAAGGAGTAGGTAAAGCAAAGTGAACACCCCAAAGTCCACCAACCCTAACCCCATACAGAGAAGAGAAAGAGAAGATGATTGTGTCAGGAAAAGGAAAGGTGAAGGAAATCGTATGTGTGAATCGTTGAGGTGAGTTAGACCCGATTGGTATCAGGACGTCCAGAAGCAGGACCACTCGAGCTGATGCGAGAGCCCTCAAGGGATTCAAGGAGAGTGATTGAGTCGTCCTCTGGGTGAAAGACTCGTGGGGTATAAGGTCTTGAACTTACACCGTGAACAGTAGAGTCAGGGCTATAGTAGTTCATTGAGGCCTCATCGCGGGGATGATCAAAGATGTAATGTTCAATGAAAGCATCCTTGAGAACGTCGGTGAAGTCTTGAGCAGTCCACTTCCAGTTTCGGCGGTCCTTGATGCTAGCCCAGGTCTGCTTGCAGGAATGCTTGCTCATGAGAATGTAGATGATACAGTTCCAGAAGCCCTGAAGAGGAAGAACGCACGAGGCGGCATACTCGAGAGGAAGACTGACACGCTTGGGATGAACCACAGAATAAAGACGATTGGCGGATGAAGGGATCCAGGTGATCAACATGATGAAGAAGAAGAAGAGTGCGACAGTTCCCATGACTCTCAATGCGGTATCTGCGCGACCAATGTTGCGAAGAGGATCTGGAAAGACTGGGTTTGCACCTGGTGAGAGGCCAGAGTCCGCCGTACCCGCAGTGGAGTTGAGACGCGAGGGGACTTCGGTAGCCGTGACATTTGGTTCATCTTTGCTATCAATTGGGAAACCTTGGGGACCGGTCTGGCCACTGGTGATTTGGCAATTGTAGCTTCGAGCAGCAGGTGGTGGAGGCCGTGGGTATTGATTGAGGTTTCGATCTGGAATCGCGTCCAGAGGAATTGCAACATGCATGACCGCAGGCTCCGTACGAAAGGAGATATCTGTAGTTCGAATACCAGTGATTGGTGCAGTGCTTTGGGGAACAATTGGTCTGTTGGGTGAACGTCGACTGAACCCATTCAAAATAGAATAGTTGCTCAAAAGGGTGACCATCAGACGGGCGTAGATACCAATAGTTGCAATACAGACGGCCCTACAGATTGTTAGAAACCATTTCGAGATGAAGTCAAGATAAGCTTACCAGACTGGACCATAGAAGAGATACATTCTGTAGTGGTCCCAATCCGCCGAGATCCAGCACCAGAGAGTAGCATTACCGTACATGGGTCCCTTTTCCTCAGTCTTGACCCAAAGAAGGATGAAAGCTAGAAGAAATGTAACGCCATAGCAGAAGAAGCAGTAGTATTTCTCCAGGCTCTTGAGATGCTTAGCTCTGTATCGCCAATAGAAGGTCAAGTACACGTTGATAGCCAGAACAAAGGCCCACAAAGCGTCTGCTGGCATAAACCTGGAGATCGAGTTAGTTTGTCACCTGGAGCAGGATCTTTGATCCGGAGGCAGATCGAATTAGACAGAAGATACTCACATCTGGATAAGGAATGCTTGTGTCATGCAGAGAGTTGGATTGGTGACGGAGGTGCCAGAGATCGCATCTCGAGAGATGAGGGTTCCAGCGCAGGTGAAGAAGTTACCGACAGAGGCGAAGAAGATCAAACGGTTGATCGACTTATGGAAGGCTTGACAGAACAAGAAGGTACCTATAATAAAACAGATACCAACCAGAGACAGCGCGGAGGCAGTTCTCTCGATGACCGAGAGTTGCCATAGCGTGTCCTCAGTCAAGTCCTTCGCGAACATCGTGAAGGGATCGCTCGAGACGTTGACAAGAGTTGATAGCGGTTACCCGCAAAGTTTGGAGAATAGGACGAGCAAACGAGAATGAAGCACAGCAAAGATGCCGTGCAATGATACAATGAGGGTGTGAGGATGTTGCGTTGTGGCTCTTGAAGATCGAGCAACGTTGACGTTGTGGTGTTGAGATTGTAGGAAGAGGGAACTTCGAGATCGGGAGATCTTCGAATTATAGACCTTTGTGGGCTGCTCGCCTAGCTCTAAAGTGAAGTCTTGAGAGAAGATGCCTAACAACGCGTCTTTGCCTATCTCGCGATATCGCGAAGTGGGGTTGATGCCTCGTGGCAGTCGGAGGAGGTGGTTTGTTTTGCCGATGGCAACGAACTGTGAAGCGAGATACCTCAACAGGACACACGCAGGAACAGACCAGCAGCTTCAAGTACCTCGAGCGTCACCAGTAATCCGCATCCATCTCATCTCATCTATCCAATCCTATCCTAAACCTCACCCGCGGGACAGAACAGGGCAGGACTGATTTGAACGAGGGCCGGGAGCACAGACAGGAGGCGAGAGAGATCTTTGTGATCCCACTGACCCCAAGGAACGGCCGGCAGAGCGTTGCAACGTCTGGTGATTTGCAGTAAGGTGCAGAACAGCATGAAAGCAGGGCTGAACAATGGATATGATGGAGGAGTTCGTGAGAAGTAGGTATTTCTGTCCCTGGCTGCGGCCTACCTTGCACTGCTTCCCTGTCTTTCGCTATCCGCCCACAGATCTCATGCAGCAGGGCTACCTGCAGGCTTGCACATGCACAAGCTAGTAGCCTTGACTGGGGTCAGAGGACATGGAATTGTCCAAAACGCCGCAGGACGTGCACTGCGAGTGACGACTGAGTTGAAACGACAAGGAAGAACAGACGACAAGGGACATCAGCTCGAGTGAGCGGAATGGCGTTGCCAAACACAGTCAGTCGCCTTCTCGGTTCCAGAGTTGAGGAGAGAAGAGCAGTCCACCAGAAGAGTGCGCTGCATGCGCGTGCACATAAGCCAAGAGTACCACCCCGGATACCGAGAGTTGAGTACAGGGGAAGGGGAGGGAAGGCAAGGCGGACAGGTGGAGGCCAAGGGCGGGGTAGTGGGCTGGCATGGACACCAGAGAGGATGAAGATGGAGAAAAGAGAGAGCCAGAAGAACGGAACATAAGGAGAATTGATTCACATACGTTCATTTGAGATTCAGTCATGAAGTGTGACCAGGTGAATATACAGGCATCATCGCTGTCTGCCATGAGAAAGGCAGGCCAGAGCTGCGCACTTTCCTGCCCCAGCCATACATATTAAGAACGACAGTGCCACCTAAGGAAGGCGCAAAAGGATCTCCGCGACTGGTCAGAACGAGAGAAGGCAGGAACAACCACCAAATGTCCACATGGCATGGCCGAGACTTGTCCAGACGTTTGCTGGCTTGGTGCTGCAGCTCAAGCCAGTCAGGTTTTCAAGTATCTGTGCTGTCGTCCATTGGCGAGCCTCTCGAGCGAGTCCCTCTCCATAACTTTTCAGCCCAGCCAAGTCGAAATAATCCAGCAGAATGATTCATGGGCCTGCGCTAGAGGATATCATTTCGTACTACCCAGCTCTTATCTTCGCCACAGCATTGTGGGGTCACGGCATAGACTCGAGTCGGATTCGGATCTGCGAATGGAGGTGCTGCAAGCACTCTATTCTGAGCACTCGAAGGTTCCGGCAGGGTGGTGAAGTCAATCTGGCCTCGAGCCTTTCTAGAGCTGAAGAAGGACGGGTAGCGCAAAGGATCGATCAGACCATTCAGATGAATTCAGTGCTTTGCTGTGCGGTGCTGTGCAGTGGTATAAGTGGTGTGAGTGCACTTGCAGATGGGCTGAAGTCAAAATAGGGTCATCGACACCAGCACGCACCGCTGTCCGGTCCCCGCAACGAATCAAATAATGCCCACTCTTACTCCAGCTAATGCCAGGTTCAGCGCTGTCCAGTGATTGGTGAGTCCACTGAAATTCCAGTCCGGTGGTTGCCAAGAGAGGCGGGGAGCTGTCAAAACTCAAGCTTGGAAAACCTCCTGGGAGTCCTTGAAAGTACTTCGGATCAACTGCCCGAAACGAAAGCACATGGCAAGGGACGGCACGGACAGGGATCTTCATTTCCATGCAGAAAGCGGCCCAGAGCTCGCAGAAATCAGGGGCACATGTCGTTGACCATCTCTAAGAATCCTTATCACATCCCCTGAATCATATCTCCGCACTGGCCGGCATTGTTTGTGAGCGAGAGGGTGCCTCCATCATTGCCGGATACCGAATTTGCATCCGATCAAATTTCGAGTCATAGACCGTTCCAGTAATTTAGAGCCGAAATTCGTACCCAACTTTCAAGCAGGATCTAATTAAATTTAGATTGCGTCCAAAAACTTTGGACATGAGGAGTAACGACATCATGTTGTGCCAAGTTCGGAAGTACTTCGTTGTAATGACTGCAGCTCAAGAAACACAATCGGTGGTACTCTGGAGACGACTCGGCGAGGCATCTACTTTCCAGGACCAACACCCAATTCCCCGACAGAATGTTACGAACGGCACAGTTCTTTGGTTCTTACGTCTTGGATAATCCCTTTCTTTCAGACTGTTAACGTATGAGATGTCGTTCAGGCTTTGGCCTTTCCTCGGCACTCGTCTCTCTAACTGTGCCTAGCCGGTACATGTGTTCCTCGGTACAGAACAGGAAGGATACACAAACCGTCGTCTGGAATGCAGGGGACATCGGTGTCCAGAACTGATAAGATAGGCGTCGAAGGCCAGATCAAGAGGAGGTTGACGTATGTACTGATCCTTCGAAACATAGAAGTATTCTTCAAGCCTGGCGCGGACCGGACCCTTATCACATCCCGTGCATCTGCATGCATTACCAGTCGTCATGCTAGAAATATTGCACAACTTGCGGCAAAGAAGAAAGTTGACAGCGGGAGCGGATTGAACCGAGGAACCCTCATGGTTCTTGCGAAAAGGAAAGAAACATGCTGACCACCATCCTTATAAAAGCTTGATATTTATACGAGAGACACGCGGTCGCTGTCGTGACTTTGATCGAGGTTGGTAACACAAGGTTAGCTCTCGTCATCAGCGAGCCAGCTTTGAAGTTTTCTGAACGCTCTGCTGGACGAAACTCCAATCTCTTCCAAGGCTGCTGTGCCATTGCCAGACAACCACACCATTCTCGCCATGCACATGATAAATCCTTGGCTTCAAGTACCTGCTCCCCAAGACTATTCCTGATTGGCTTTCTCGACACCACTCTTCGTACGACCCCATTACCGTTCATGCTGAGAAACATGGTGGCTTTAGTGGCTTCAATATCTGCAACAGCCGTCTTCAGTCAAACTCATCCTTTTTCGATTCCACAAGAGTTGAACTCAAGCTGTCACTCGAAACGTTCATTGGCATCCACATCCTATATCCTTGAGCAACCCTCCTCAACCTTTTGTCCCACTAAACAACACCATGATTACAATCACAATCGCCAAAAGACTGACCCCGGTCTATCAACGCCGCACGTCCCTAAGCAAACCTGCCAGGTCCTGGTCCTCGTGGTCCCACCCCCGCACTCGATCCTCACGTTTCGGGACTATCCTCCGTCCCCTGCTGCTCTTCCCGTCTTTCGATATCAACCGGAATCACACTCTGTCCAGCCCGCAATATTCCAAGACTGCCGATGTGGGTCATTGCAACTTTGATGTATGCATAGACAGGGCCAGGCCAGTCTGCTGGGAAAGGAGATGGCTTTGGTTTGGTCAAGGAAGCTTCGGTCTGTCACTTTCTTCCTCGATCGAGGTCGGAGCTTTCTTTGGATCGTGATGGATTGATATAGTGAAAGGAGGGGATTAGCTTTGTGGGCGCGTTCTCCACTCTGTCCTCTACAAGAGCTTGAGCTTTTTCGAGCTTGTTCGGCAAATGATCACCAGTAAGTCACCGCTTGCAGCAAACTATTCCCAAGACCGTCATGTACTTACTTACTTACCATCCTGTGGCTACTTCCTAAGCTTCACTACCATCGCATACTCCAAACAACACCTCGACAGTCCCACCGAAACTAGTCAATCAAGGCATGAATCCCATTTCCTCCACAATCAACTAAATCATGTTCAGCTGAGCCCATACACCACAGCCAAGATATCAATCATATCATTATATCACACCGCCCACAAATACCTTGGTACCTACCTGCCCCTCAACGGCTCGGTCTCGCTTCTAATCCACTTCCCCATACAAACTGTCGAGCCCCACCTCCCCTCATGTCTCAAACAAACGCCTCCTTCTGCTTCGCTAAAGCGTTTGTCCTCCGAGCATCCCGTCGTTTCTTCAGCAAACCTGCGGGACCGTGGATTGCCACGAGGTGTCAATCTGGACCCTGGATCCTGGTTATGCCTAGATACTAGGTGGACGATGACACACAACGGCACAGAGATTGTGAAGAGGTAAAGAGTCAGTTGACTTTGAGAAAGGCTGGCGAAGATATGTTAAATGAGATGGACGGCGAAAATGTCGCGATAGAGGTAGGGGAGATATGCCCCAGGTCCTGAACATGTTCCAAGGCTTCACGAGTACTTCAAACCGGTGACCGGTCGCTCTTGGGTCTCTTAACCTCTATACATTCATCATTCAAACATTTCCCAGTTGACGTGATAGTAGAAGTAACAGTGGAAGTGGCAGTTCTCGATACCAAAAGAAAGACTCGATGGTAAACATCAAGGACTTCAGCCGTACGCAACCGCTACGACACTGCAACTTCCTGGAAATGGATGTGCTCGCTAAGCTTATTTGCACTTTAGTCTCTTGCTGATGTTCTCCTCTACGTCTTTGAGAAGAAGTTCCTGGCTCCTTCCTTGTTCTCTGATGGGAATGGAATTGTTGAGAATTCATTGCAAGAACATATGGAGATATTCATTCCATCTTCATCCATTCTCTTCATCTCCATCACTTCCTCGTTTCGACGATGCTTACAAGTATCCTTGTTCAACTAAAATGCGGACCCATCTTTCCTCCCCGCAGGAACTACCACTGTGCCAATCCCAGCTCTACACAGGAATGGCCTTCCCTCCACCGCACAAGGCGACGGTCTGACCATTCAGATATGAATTAGAAGCAGATGAATAATACACATCAAACCCACCACTTTCAATATTTGAGAGTGTACTATCCACATCAGCAAGAACCTGCACCGTCGTCGTGTTCGTCAGGATCCAAGTTGAGGTCTCATCAATCGTCACATCAAAGTACGCATCTCCAAACCCCGAGTACGCACTCCCAGTCCAAGAACTGTACGCCGCCAACGACCAGCTAATATAGCTACCATTGTACGCCACCAAATCCCCCATCAAATCAGACTCCGTAACCGTGACGTACACCTCCGCAGGCTGGAGATTCGGCTGCTCCGAATAATCAGCATAGTGATCGAAATCCTGCGTAATCTGCGAGAAATTCGCCACGACCAGAACGCCATCATTCACAATCTCACTATCATGAACCGTGACATTGACAATCGTATTCCCAAACCAGAGACCCGGAATTGAATTCTTAGCAGTCAGTCTCGTATGATCGAGTTCCAGCACGGCACCCTCCTGGCGATCCTGTGAAGAGAAGAGGGCTACTCCGCCGAGGAGACCGGCTGTGACGTCGCAGTTCGTGAGGAAGGCGCGCTGTTTGCCGTCCATGAAGACGATGGGGCCTTGCTCGGCGTAGCCGACGACGTTGGTGGCGAAGATGTCGCCGAGGGCGTAAAAGATCGCGCTACCGATGTTGGTGGTGTGTGCTATGGAATCTGAGACGTACACATAGCCGGCTGGACTGTCGCCTGAGAAGGAGGAGGAGCGGCGGCCGCCAGAGAATTGCTGGACGTTGCTGATGTAGGCTGTTCCGTTTCCGGAGGCGTAGACGCCGTCTTTAGGGGGGTGTTAGCTGAGATCTACCAATATTGATCTCGAGCGAAGAGAAGATTGGTTATGTCAGAAGTCTGGACATGGATGTCTGGATATCTCGAGGCTTCAAGAGTAGATGGACTGTCGCACGGGAGTATGGGCAAGAACTTACGCGAGACAGGTCCGGAGCTATACAGCCAAGAGTTATTGACATAGACGACGCTATCCATTCCATAGACATAGATGTTCGCCGCACCGTTGTGCACGGTCACATTGACATCTTCAAACCACGCCGTGGAAGCATTCGCCTGATCCCAGAATTTAGCCCTTTATAACATATTGACAGGCATGCTCGTCACCGCGCTCAAGGAGTCAAAATACTCACAACATTAACAGCAGCATTAAAACCCCAAAAACTCGCCTCAACCAGATCATCCGAATATCCCTCCTTGACGATCGTCGAAGAAGTGAGATTCAACTCGCCAGCCACGACGAGCACGACACTCGTTTGGTTCAAGTCTGTGGACCAGAATACGTGGTCGATGGATGTGGAGTTGGTGATTGTGTGGACTGCTACTATATCGGTGGGTTGAATAGAGAGGAATGGGTCGCTATAGTCGGGGATGAGGTCGTTGTCGGCAGCCCATTCAGAAGGATTGATGATGTCTGAGGGGTCTGGGATGGAGAGGGCAGCGAGTGCTACATTGGTAAAGAGGATGGGAAGGAGCGAGGAACGCATGATTAAGTGGCTGTGTAGAGCTGGTCTGTTGTCTTTGTTGCATTGCCAAGTTGCCAAGTTGATACTTCCTCTCATTTATACATGTTCATCTAATATCTCCACATCTACATTGTGCCTCTCATGAATTCCACTTCCCGCGAGAATCCATATTCCATTCTCCATACCCCATACCCCAGATTTCTCTCGACCACTTTCCCGAAAGTCAGATATGATTATTGTCCCTTATCAGAACAACAGACTGACTCGAGCAAGATCCTCTTCGCCCTTCAAGACAACAATATCAAGCGAATCGCTTCCTCATTGGCTGAATGTTTGGCACTATCCGCGTAGATTGATTCCGAGATCTGAAGGCGTGGAGCCGAGAATATTATTTGCAGGTGTACGCGTACGTACCTGAAGAAATTCTCATACCCCGCATTCTACCTCATCAGTTCCCGTTACAAGTTATGAGAGTCAGCCAATCAATACTGTGCTCAAAGGCCTTTCACGAGATCTCCGAACTTGAACCTTGAGGACCCTTTAAGATAGTTCCCCAGATTGACATTTGAAGATCGGTAAATGTTTATGGAAATGTTCGGACGAACCGACCTGCATCCCCCACATCGGGAGCAAGACTGGGGAAAACTTGACTTGAAAACCGCTTCATGGATTTTGACAGGCGAGCAAGCACTGGATATGCATCACAGAAAACTTTCGTGCTCTGCGAAAATCAAATCTGTTTGAAGTCCTTGGCATACCACGCCTTCGCCCCAAGAAAGTGAATGTCAACAAGCTTTTCCCGCCGAGCCTACCATGACAGCTAGATCGCAATGGCTCTCTTCTAAAGCGTGCCGCACTCCATATTATAAAAGCCTATTCTAAGCCTATTTTGTTTTTGTGATGAAGACTCTGTAATATCTGCTCCAACGACGTCTAGTTCCGGTCTTCGTCTCGGGTTGTGGGGGAACGTCGTTGCGGTGCAGCGATCATTTCCTTATGTGGATGTCAATAAGCGAAGTCTTGACTTTGAGAAAACATGTTTGAATCTCCTGGCTTCGGCTTTGAGTAGGGAAAGGAAAAGCTAATGCTCTGCTGTTCAAAATCGAGACAGTACGATGCGATAGCTCTTGTAGGTCCGTTCAGTCGCTGTGGCCGTTCAACACACAAGAAGGGCAATATCCTTGCTATCAAAGAAAGCAGGGAAGTAGAAGGTGACCGCTGTTAAGCATGTGATAGATCCATCATGTGTTGAAGATAATTTCCATCACAGATTCACACTTACATACTCTCGATCTTAGAGTCTGTTCTTAGTCTATGCATCATCTGCCAGAACTGCACTTCAAACGTAATACTTCACAAGCCAAGTCTACAGCTCTGATCCAAGTTCAAGAATCTGATCCATCAATTCTGTGTTCACAGTACACCTCAACAAGATCACAGTAAAACCGCCGCTCTCAAGCAAGATCAGCACAAAGAGGGTCCATCTGATATGCTTTGAGTAAAAAAGTCCTCCAACCTCGCCGTCCAAATTTCAAATCCACAAAATCTAGTTTCCAGATACCGCAAAACCCATCGCATGTCCATCGCCGCCACAGTAGCCGAACACAAGCGTATTACTCCCTCGGAGTCCACGATCAGATCTAGGACGTTGATCTTAGATTCGCCACGATGTCTGGGGCTAGATCGAGGCGAAAGTGTTTCGGAGTTGGGATAAGGTAGGACGTGTGTCCCTCACATGCGAGGGTCGATCTGGGGAGTTGAAGATCATGACTTGAGATCACTTGTGGTACGTGATAGGTGGTTTAAGAGCCGGGTACCTGAGTTTCCGCTGGGTCTGCTGATTGTTGGAATGAGGGTTGAAGATAGTTTTGGAGGGGATATATAGATCTCTCTTTGCGCTCCAGTTTGGAGACCCTTTCTCTCAGCACCACGCCCAAGAAGGTCAAGATCAAATCTCCTCTCTCACGCGACAGCTTTCCAATAAAGCTATCCATCCAACTAGACAGAAGAACTTTTTCGATCGTCTCCATCGACAATATAAATGCATCTCCAACTCCCCACCATTGTCACATTCCTCCCTTTCATCATCGCCTCTCCACTTGCCGTACGTCTTCCTCTTTTTCATTCCTCAATGTCCAGCCTTCGATCTGACATCTCCACAGAACCACAACGCACCAACACTAACCCACCCCAAACGCGCCGCCCCCGACATTTCCACCCTCCAGATC